>BCLF01000126.1:125363-170533 GCA_001602275.1 Zoysia japonica
GATAAACATGACATGGCATGAAATTTTGTATTTCCACCATCTAATTTGTCATTTATTTTTACCATGCAAGAGGATTTAAAATTTGATCAAATATAAATTTTATGCACCATAAACGCACCTCCATGATCATAGTTGCATGTAACAGAAAAATTATTTCTAACGAACAGAGCCAATTCAGTTTGAGGAAGTATTACTCTCTCTAGATAACTTAGATCACAAAGAGCATCATACTCAATATAACCCAAAGTTTTTGGAGAAGACAGAAATTTTAGTTCATTATTTTCACTTGTAATGGGAGTCAAATGTTTAATTTCAGAACTAGTGGATGGTTAATAATAAGAATTACCAAGTTCATTCGCTTCTTGGTGCATAGAAATAATAAAAATATCACCACACAACTCCTCATTATCAAAAGAACCAGTGGACAAATCAAATATTGACAAAGATAAATGGATAAAAGGTGATACTAGCAGTTGCTTTATAATAGTAGGATAGATAAAAAATTTCAGCACTACTAAAATATTATCACCACTTGTAGATGTTTAATAAGTTTCTTTTCATTTTCAACAATACCTTTTGGCGTGTTACAATCAGTCCCGTCAAGGGCTATGCATGGAATATTGTGTATCTCTTCATTCACCATGTTTGTATCATTTCATCTTCTTGTTTGACCTCTATTTCCTGCAAAATGTTAGGTGCAATAGGAGGTACACTAGAGAGCTATGCCTCCAAAGAATGTACATCACAACTAGAGATAGGTTTAGAGAATGTATCAACAAAAGTTTCTCTCGTTAGAATTTTAGCATTATTCAATGTCCAAGGAAATTCATTAGTTTCATATAAATATTGCCACCAAGTTGAAGTACTATCAATTAATGCACTAACAACATTCAAAAGCTTTCTCCTTTTACACATACGCACTGTCCAAATATATTATCCATCTCACTTTAGGAGATGATGTAGCAATGGTGCAACCAGTGGAAAGAGAAACCAAGAATCAGTGGTGTAGCAATTGCAAGGTCAAATACAGTGCTGACTAGAGGTGAATATGTGAAGCTTGGAGGGCTAAAAATTTATTAGTGGAAGACAATTGTATAATAGATAGCAATATTGAATATGTGTTATATGTATTGTGTTCTAGCTGCTGTCCCAATCTTATAAAAATTCAGATGTTACAAGAATATGAATGAAGATTCAAAGGGAAGCAAAAACACAAATGATAAAGCTCTAGAAATCAGCAAATTGTGCATCACTTGAAAAATCAGCAAGCTTAGTTTCCAGCTTCTTGATGTTAAATTTTTTTATATTTTTCTTTTATTGTTTGGATATTTTTCTCGGAACCAGAAGCACAAAAGATGGTACACGACCAAGTTTCAAAGCAATTTCTGTAAAATCTATGCTGAGATTTTGAAGAGCGAAAACAGAAGTTCTGATCTAAAATTTTTTAATCTAGGATCATCAAAGTTTGGGTATTTTCTCTAGATATCCGAAACGTACTTATATGTCTAATTTTGAGTTCAAAAACAAAATTTAAGACTATTTTAATGATGGACCACCTTATCAGATTTTTTTGAAAGGCTGAAAATAGACTATTTTGTGGCAGAAGCTTATGGCTGAATGTAGTGGATTCTTGGGATCTATTGGTGGTCAACATAAGGTTTGGGCGAGTGGAAAAAAATTTTGATGCAAGATAACAAATAATAGGTATGAACGACGCAAGTGATGAACGACGAAGGAAAACAATTGGATGCAAAAAGATTTCCAAAACCAACAACCAAAACATAAACTAAGGACACAAATTCAATAATGCGGACTATGAAATAATATTATGCAATGGATAAACATGGTTTGGAAAGGGAAAACCTATTGATTTACTACTTTTTTAGCAGCATTTCTGTGGATGATAGCATAAATGCAAAATCAACAAGGATAGATGTGAACCTGACAGTATACCTAAAGCTATGATTATCACTTGATGTGTATGTGGTTCCTGATCTACTATCAGATTGATTTGGTGGAGATGTGACACATAATCGATCCAGCCTCAAATTAACACGATTCGAAAACACTGCAATCGCAGCACCACATCTCCTTTGGTTATCAACCGTGCAACACACAATTGACCTCACCAAGAAGGCTAACCCTAGTCTGCGATCAAATAACACAAAGAAGAACAAGGAAGAACACAGGACAGATGCGAAATCTGAATTAAACACACAAAGTTGTGATCAGAAATTGTCTAGCGGTGAAACTGTTTGATAACAGATTAAACTAAACAAATTTTTAGTCTAACGATGATGGCTACTAGTTATATAGAGTTTTGGGCGTCCTTAGGGGAGCTAACCCTAAGATGCCGTCTGGATATCTGGAAATAGGAGGTGGGATTGGGATTGGAAAATGAATGAATGATTAATATTTAATGAGATAGAGAATTAAATGGTAAATATTTCATTCTTTTATTACTATTTCCTCATCCCGCCCTCAATTCCAAGTACCCAAACGCCACCTAATACTAATAGGCTCAGAAAGATACACGGCCCAAGGTCCAAAAGATGGTGTCACAACACTCTAATAGATTTTGGACATCATATCACTTTGGCAATTTTCAGAGATCTAGAAAGTATTTTGGCACAGGATTAGATCTGTTGGAAACCTTATCTCCTTATATTTCCACCTTAAAGTCTCTCAAGCATTCATACCACGCTCTAGGCGCTTGCTTCAAATCGTAGAGAGCTTTATTGAGCTTGTACACAAGATTTGGGTACTTTTGATCTTCAAAGCCTGGAGGTTGTTCAACATATACTTCTTCTTTGATTGGACCATTGAGGAAGGCACTTTTCACGTCCATTTGGAACAACTTGAAATCATGGTGAGTAGCAAAGGCAAGTAATATATGAATTGACTGTCTAGCTATGGGAGCATAGGTTTCATCGAAATCCAAACCTTTAACTTGAGAATATCCTTTTTTCACTAGTCTTGCTTTGTTTCTTACCACATCAGCATTATCATTTTGTTCGTTGCGAAATACCCACTTGGTTCCAACAATATTATGCTTTGGCCTTTCCACCAATGTCCACACTTCGTTTCTTATGAAGTTGTTGAGTTCTTCTTGTATAGCCATTATCCAGTTCGAGTCGTTTAGAGCATGCTCCACCCTAATTCGCTCCAAACAAGAAATAAATGAGTAATGTTCACAAAAATTTGCTACACGATATCTAGTGATTACCCCTTTGTCGATATCGCCAGGAATTTGATCAACTGGGTGATCTTGTTGCACAGTTTGATGCACTCACGGATGTTGTAGTCATTGTGGTACTCATTGCTTTGTTCTTTCATTGTCTTTATCAATGTGTTGATCACGAATTGGCAACTTATCGCTTTGATCTAATTATTCATTGATCTCTTGATGTACTTCATCATTTTTTTCTTCACTTTCCATCATGCCATGTTCTTCTTGACTTGTTGTAGTTGATAACTCTTGATTTTCTTGAGGCTTTATTTCACTAAGCGTCATCTTGATTGCCATTGTCGGAGCTTCTTCATCTTCTGTAAATTTATTAACAACTTGCCCCTCTTGAGAGCCATTAAATTCATCAAACATCACGTCATGCGGTATTTCAACACAACCATTAATTTTGTTGAACACACGATAGGCGTGAGCATTTGATCCATAACCACATCCACTTACAGAGAGAACTTCAAAGATTTGGGTTTCTTGTTTAGCATAAAACACTTGCTTCCAAAACTCAAAAGTAAGAGATGTTTGGTTTGTTACCGGTGAGAAGCTCGTAGAGGTTTTCTTCAAGAGTCAATGTAGATATAAGCGATTGCTTGCATGGCACGCGGTGTTGACAGCTTCAGCCCAAAAGCGAACGGACGTCTTGTTCTCATCAAGCATTGTTCTTGCCATCTCACTGAGTGTGCGGTTCTTCCTTTTAGCAACCCTATTTTGTTGAGGGGAGTAGGGTGCTGAAAATGCATGCTTCATGCTTTCTTCATCAAGGTATTCTTTCACTAGAGATTTCTTGAACTCAGTGCCGTTGTCGCTCTTTATCTTTTTGATCTTTACTTCATACTCGTTTTGAGCTCTTCTCAAGAATATTTTGAGCACTCCTATCGTTTCGCCTTTATCATGCAAAAAGAATATCCAAGTGAAGCGAGAATAATCATCAACAATGACGAGATCATATTTGTTACCACCAATGCTAATATATGCCACGGGACAAAATAAGTCCATGTGTGGCATCTCCAATGGTATTGTGGTTGTCGTTATGTTCTTGGTTCGATGACTCGTCCCTACATGCTTTACGGCTTGACACGCGCTGCAAATTTTATCTTTCTCAAAGCAAACATCAATTAGTCCTATGATGTGACCACACTTTTGGAGTTTATGGAGGTTCCTCATGCCAACATGGGCTAGGCGGCGCTGCCACAACCAACCTAATGTTGACTTGGCAATAAGACACGTATCTAGTACTACTTCATTAGTAGTGAAGTCTACGAAGTAAAGTTTTCCCTTCAAGTAACCTTTGAATGCCACGGTACAAATCCCTCTTTTATAGACAGTCACATCATAATTTGTGAACAAACAAGTGTAACCCATCTCACAAAATTGTGAAATGCAAAACAAAGTGTAGCTCAAAGATTCAACCAAAAGGACATTCATATTGGATAGGTCATTGGAAATAGCAATTTTTCCAATACCAATTACCTTTCCTTTGCTATCGTCTCCAAAATGGTGTTATCACTTGGTGGCTTGTCTTTGTCAATGGATGACAACATCTTTTCCTCCCCGGTCATATGATTTGTACACCCATTGTCAATCACCTAACTTCTTCCACTGGAGGAGTATTCCTACAAAACAATTTTAGGTCTTGTTTTTAGGTACCCAAATTTTTTGTGTCCTTTCATGTTAGTGACAAGAGATTTTTGCACCCACACAAAAGACTTGGTATTCCTGTCGCCTGGCCCAACATACTTAGCAATAACTTTGCCACAAGAATTCTTGGTTAGCACATAGGATGCATCAAAATCATGAAATAGCTTAGTGAAATGAAATTCATTAGTGCCGTTGGGAGAGAATTTTGGAGTAGGCTTCTGAAAGGATCAGGTGATCGAGAAGGGGGGTTGAATCAGACACTTACACTACTATGTTCTTTTCTTACTCTTCTTGATTTCTAGCAAGCTAGCATCCAACTCCTAGCAAGAAAAGACTAAGCAAGAGCACAACCAAGCTAGGAAACAACAAGGCTCAAGAAGGAAGGGAAGAATAACCTCTCAAGCTTGCAAGCAAGATAATCAGCATGAGAGCCACCAACAGATATCACCAAGCAACCTATCACACTACTCGCAATAAGGTAAATGCAGTAAGTGAAGAGAAGAGAGAAAGAGATGCCCAGCAATTTTTCTCAAGGTCTCGGAAGGATGGTTGTCACACCAAGTTTTAAGGCTAAAACCAAGTGACCCTTTATGTGTGCTCAAGAATCAACTTTCTCACATAAAGTGACTTTATTAATGGTAAAACAGAAGAATGTCACGATAAAAGAGAAAATAAGTGATTACCAAATGGAGCAGAAAAGAAAACCAAGCCTAGCGTAGGTTCCACAGGCAGTCGATCGAAGAGACGGCACGCCTAGACTTCAGCTCTTGCATCTTCAATGTCCTCTCAAATTTTTCTTTCAACTGAGTAGCATTTATAGAGGCAAAGTTGAGTACGAGACGTACTCAGCAAGTGTAGAAAAAGATGACATGTGGCAACAAACAAAGCAAAGGCAATATAGGGTTCTTTTACATAAAAGCTCACAATAAAGACACACTTCCTATTAAGCGCCTATTTACTAAGTGATAAGCATTGAACCGGTCCTTAGATTTGAGAAAATAACATACCAAGAGAGAGTGGCGGTAACCCCGCACACAACCCTACACCAACCATATCACGCAAATCACTAATCTCCGTGTTGCTATTAAATAACCCATAATCCTCGTGAAGCAAATATAAAAATGAAAAATCAAGCTAATGTCACCCATCTCGACAACAGCAAGTTAAGCAAGTAATCTACCCAACAAAGAGGTAAACTAGGGCGACAAGGCATAATAACGAAATACTAGGTAAATCTGACAACAGGTGCGCAATCAATTTGACATAAGTATGCAATCTACATGATAGAAGTTTTGTAAATTAGGCACAAGATGGTCATGGACACTTGCCTTGCTGCCCTATAGTACTCGACAGCTGCAAAGTCTTGTTGCTGGAAGTCCTCGTACAGCGGACCCGAGACAAAGTCGCCTAACGCACAAAGCATAAACTATCAATCAAATGCAACAAAATAGATCAAGATCAGTATGATTATGCCATGAATGCCCAGGTTATTTCAATACGATCGTTTTGGCGCAAGAATCATTTAATTATGAGTTACAGTTTAAATGGTATAATGTTTATAAGGTTATAGGGACTAATATGCAATTAAAATTAATTTGAAGACTTAAGTGCAAATTATATTAAATTAAAATAGTAGAATGTATTACTTTATAAAACTTTATAATTTAAAATGAAATTTATTAAGTGTCATGAATTATGTTATAATTTACTAAATTTATAAGGGCTTAATTGTAAAGATACTAGTATTATTATTATTATTATTATTATTATTATTATCGTTATGATATTTTTTATATTATTATTGGCAATATAAATAATATTATGGTTATATTATACTATTAATATTTATTTGATTGTCATTATTAATGGTGTTATTATATTTATTGTCATTATAATTATCATCATTATTATTACTATTATAATGGGGCTAATTTGTAATTAAAATTAAGTTTTGAGGACCTAATTGTAATTGTTGGAGTTAATTAAGGCCTAAAAAGTAACTACAGAAAAGTTCAGGGACCTAAACATAAATTTATCATAAGGCAGGGACTGATTTGTAATTAAATAAAATACAGGGGACTTTCTATAAATTAATATAATTAATGATTTTGAAACTAATTATTTAATAATTATTGTAATTATTTCTAGATTAATAATATTATTAATCATTTTATTATTATATTTATTAATGAATCTAAAATTAATTATTCTTAATTCCAATTAATTTTAATTATTCAAATATGATGATGTTAGCATGACATCATGCTGATGCAGTAATGGCTTGATTTATTTTTATTCCATAATCTGGAATTAATAAAGGCCTTAGATTTCAAAATGGACGAATGGGATTGAATTGCAGACGTGGCATTATGTGGCCTCTCGAATGTTGATCTAACGGATGGTATTTCAATAGATCAAAAGGGAGGGACTGATCTAATCTTGGTCGTTGGGTTTTGATCCAAGGGCCAGGGGGTGGTGGCGGCCAGGCACGGGGCTGGTGGCAGCTGGCCGGCGGCGGCCATGGCCGGACCTCGCCGAATGTGGCTGATCCGGCGCTCTGGCGGCTGGATCTCGCCGGGAAAACGCTTAAAATGAAGAGGAGCTCGTGGGGATCCTTACCTTGGTCTCGTGCAGCGGCGGGGACGGCTAGAGGCAGGCGCGCGATGGCGAGGCTTGACAGGAGAGCTTTGGTAGCATCCAGGAGGAGGTCCGGGCGGTGGCGCTCGACGGGAAGTGGCCTAGCAAGGGTGGCGCAGTCCGATGAAGGTCGGCATGGGGTCGGTGAGGCCGAGGGCAGCTTCGAGATGAGGGCGCACGACGAGCTCGATGGTGGTAGTTTGGGGGAGGAGAGAGAGGCTCGGGCGGCACGGATTTTGTAGGGGAAAGTGGGCGACCGGGTCGAGGGGTCATGGGGCGCAGTTTAGAGGTTGAGTCCCGCGAGGAGCGAGCGTCGACGGCAGAAGCGCGAAGCATGTCGACAGCCGAGAGGGCGAGGGCATCGGGGGCGCAAGGGTCGGGGGTGTCGCTGTCGGACGCGTTGACGGCTGGGGGCGCGAGGTCCTAGGGCGTGAGGGCCGGAGGCGCGAGCGTCTACGGCGGGAGCACAAAGGTGTCGAGAGCACAGGAGCTTCTTGTCGTCTGGATGGTAGCGTAGGAAGAAAATAGATCGAAGAAAGGAAGATGGAGGAGAAGATAAAAGAGCGGTTGGGTAGAATTGTGTAATCAATGGCAAAGGTGGGTAATTATCGCACAACTCTACGCCTTTATTTGTTTCGGGTACTTTTGGAGTTGGAAAATGGGTGCTCCAGAAAATTGTATTGGGGCTCCACCAACTCCACGGAGTTGGGCTGCTCCACGAATTTTTAGAGTTGGGCTGTTTGGCTACATATTTTGAGCTCCAAAGTAGAGTTGAACTCTGAAGCCATACCAAACACGCCCTTAGCCTCACAAGCTCTAGAAATGAATAGATACTCTTTGCTACTTTTAAGTCACTCAAGCTCTCTCAAAAAGCTTTTTTGTGCTCTCTTTGGTGACCTTTGGCTTTCACAAATGATCTCCCAACTTCTATGTCTGCAGGTAAATTCCACAACAGCTCCTCCAACAGTTTATATAGGCCCCAAACCCTGAAAAGGCCTTTGAGAGCCGTTGCCAAAAAGCCGACTGCTTTTTGCAGTCTGTCCGGTGATTGGAACCACCAGACTATCCGGTGACTCCTGGTCTTCATCTGACAGAAAACATCTTTTCTGGAATCCATTCCATGTGACACCGGACTATCTGGTTCATACACCATCACCGGACTGTCCAATGACACTCTCTTTTAGACTTCTAGAGACACCTCTTCTGGACTTCTTCTTCTGGAACACCGGACTATCCGGTATCTTCTTTGATTCAACTCCAAAGAGCACCTCATCTGGATTCTAGCCTCCTACACTTACCGAACTGTCTAGTGACACCTTTGAACTGTCTGGTGACTCCAGCTAAACTGCTTTCAAAAATACTGCCTCTCTGGACTTCTGCCATCAACCTTCATCGGACTGTTCGGTGACCCTTCTGACATTGGAACTTGACTTTTTCAAGATCTTCTTGCTTCCTGCTGCAATTCTTGACATCATTCCACTGCAATTCTTGACATCTTTAAGCTTCCACTGATCACTCAGGTGCCTTAAGAGCCTAGAGCATCCATACACTCTAACACTTGTAAAACCGAGACAAGTGACCCAACCCTTTTAATAGTAACAATTTTCTTATTGACTCAAGGCCTAAAAATAAGCCACATGCGGCTCTAAGAATATCCTTAGACTTGGACATGCTTCACTCTTGGAAAACCTGCCGAAGCACCGAGCAACCTTGAAGAAAACAACTCGTAGAGGTAGAAAGAATGTGTTAATAGACCTACATCCAATAAGTTAGTTCATGGTTCTCATTCAATCACCAGAATCATTCATACCTTTGAGGGACTGCAATGGTCAAGTTATGAGGGACTGCAATGGTCAAGTTATGAGGGACTGCAATGATCATGAAGCTAACAGCTTCATCCTTGATCATGTAGTTGCCTCCCTTGCTGAACTTCATGAAATCATTACCATTCTTATTCTCTCTTGCATTGTGGGTTTTACCCTTCACGTATCCAATGTCATCCTTGACATGTGACGTCTTGTTTGTGTATGCTTCCCTTGCATACTTGGCTTTCTTTTGCTCGTTGGAGACTTTGCTTTGTTGAGCTTGAGCATTGAGAATTTTAATTTGATCTTTGAGCTTCACAATCATCTTCTCATTATCAATGATCTTCTCAATCTCAACATCTTTGCACCTATCACAAAAAAAAGGCAAAGGGGGGCAAGACATTTGTTTCAAGGAAGATGCTTCTCTTTTAAGTTCTCTAACTTGCACTTTAAGAGAAGAATAGAGTTTTTTCAAAGTGTTAAACTCATCTTGAAGTGCGTCATTTGCGAACCTAAAAGTTTCGCTTGCATCATTAACTTCAGCCAAGGCTTTAGTTAACTCATCTACTTTCTTCCTCTCAAGAGCTAGGATATTCTGATCAAGGTTTCTCTTCTTCTCAAGAATGAGCAAGTCTTCTTGCTTCTCAAGAATATCCTCTTACCTCTCAATTTTTTCCTTTTGATTTTCAAGTATTGTCATTAATTCAAGCAAGCTAGGCACATAATTTTTATCTTCACTATCGCTAGAGATGATGTGTTTATATTTTGATATCTTAGACCCTTTCGCCATGAGGCACATGGGTGCAACTTCTTTTTCATCGTCGCTCAAGCTTCCTAAGAGTGAAGTGTTTGTTGGAGTAAGGCAATCACCAAAGTAGCAATGCCACCATCATTGGCATCGGAGTCGGATTCGGAGTCGAAGTTCCATTCTTGACCTATGTGAGCTTGTCCCTTGTACTTGTCGTACTTCTTGTACTCCTTATCGCTTTTCTTCTCCTTCTCCTCGTTCTTTGTGTTTGGGCACTCTCAACAAAATGAACTTCCTCTCTACATCCATAGCAAGTTCTCTTATATTTGTTAGTTTTACCTTTGCTAAAGCTCTTCTTGTGGAATCCACCCTTCTTCAAATATTTCTTGAACTTCATCATTAACAAGGCAAACTCATCATTATCACTCTCTTCTTCACTTGAGCTTTCAATGGACACCTTCTTGACTTAGCTTTGAGGGCTATGTTCTTGTCTTCAGAGGTGATGTTGCTGATTAGAGAGTTAACTCGTCTTACTTCTTCATCTTGATCTTGTTGTGCAAGAAGTCTTTCAAGTACTTCATTCGTGGTGAAGTTCTTGAAGTTGTCCTTTTCCCTAATAAGAGTGCACAAATGTGAGTTCCAAGGTTGGAGAGCTTGTAATAACATTTTGTGGCCATCTCCATGAGATGATCATGCACTTCTTGTGGCCCTTCATTCTTCTTCCTAATTAACAAGTTGTATTGTCCTCTTAAGATATCTTTTCTTGCTTCCTCGACGGTGTTCGTCCCTTCATGAATGATCTCAAGCTTCCTCCAAATTTGATGAGCGTTCCTTATCCCCATCATGATGTGGGGGCTTGTTCGATCTTCTCGTTGTAGGATCTGGGTAGTTTGACCCATGCAACCTGACGAATTGATGGCACCAACAACTGCTCGAGCAGCCACCTGTGACAAAAGATTTCGCCCAATCACATGCTTTGGTCGATGCCTAACCTGAACCACGCAAGGTAGAGGCAATGCTCTTGCAAATCACAAGGAAACACAAGATGAGAAACACTCCCAATCCTCAAGGGGGCAGCTATGGCACAACCCTAAAGACAAGAGCACTTGGTTTTTCTGTATTTTCTGAGTTCAATTTGTGGTTAGGGTTTTAGCAGGGTTCAAGTTCTATTTATACTAGGAACACCCCACCTAGTTGGGCCGAAAGCCTTCTCTAATTCGTTCAGCCCGAAAACTCGTGGGCCTAAAGCAATCTTCACTAAAATGTGCATAACTCCCTCCACACAGCTCCAATGGAAGTACCGTCTATTGCTTATGAAAATAGACTTCCAAAGCTTTCCATCCATATGTAAAACTTGGGGTGAAACTGCCTAAAATGATACAGCTTGCACCGTGAACTTGAAGATCAGAATCTGGACATCTGAACATCATCTCCAACTTGCTCCATTTGAATGCCCGTCCTCACTTGTGCTTCAAACCTGAGAACAAGCAATGCATCTCCATTAGGTAGTACATTGTTTTTATAAGATATATGCTCATGAGTGTTAAGGAATAGATTCACCTCATGTTGTAGTTGCTTCACTCTTGCTCTAGTCATTGGTCCCTTGTATCCGAGGTTGTTTTCCTCAACATATGGAGTTGGCATGGCACATGATCTATGACTATCATCGATCAAAGGAGTGTCATGAGGGGTGTCCTCATCACATCAGCTTGGTGTATTCATGAGGACTTAGAGCCGAAATGATGACAGAGGCCCTTGAGCATTGCGGTGCATGTTGACTTTATCCTTTTGAGTAGGATTATATTCATCTTCAAAGGTGAAGCCTTTTCAACAATCCTCAAGATTTGAGGTCCCATTGACTCAAGATACGTAAGCATTCGATACTTCCAATGCTCATAGAAAGTTTCATCAAAGATAATAATCTTTCCTGAGCCATGTCTCGACTTCAGCTCGTTGTAGTCAAATTGCACATTTAAGTAGAGTTGCTTGTCGGCGAAGCATCCATCACCTTTGGCATACGAATCACCAGTCTTCTCATTAGACATCTTTAACTCCAAGCTATTAAGCTTTTAATGGAGAGCCCTTGCTCTATTACCAATTGAAAGCTGCTAGAGAGGAGCGAATAGGCAATGACCTGAGAAGTTGCTACTTAAAACAATTTGATCAGTAAAAATAGAACATGGACTAGTTCACATGGGCTGACTTGTCCGAGAGCGGACAAGTCCGATCTTCTACGGACTAGTTTGTGACGCAGTGGGAAGATCAAATGAAAAACGAAACAGAGACAAGAGACACAGGGATTTTTAATCGAAGTTCATCTTCACACCGAAGCCTACGTCTCTGTTGAGGAATCCACAAAGGACAGGGTTTCTCTCAATGCTAAACCTCTCCAAGCAACCACAAAGATCAACTTGGTTCTTCGCTAAATCAAGAGAGGGTGATACAAATCTTCCGGATCACACCACAGCTATCATGATGTATTTCAGACTTAACCGTCTAAGAGATGAATCTCCAAGAGTAATAGGTCCAGTAACACCTGCAATGAAAATGATCAAGTGCTCGATGCAAACGATAGGTGAAAACCACTTACGATCTCCTTCCTTCGATCAAACCCTAGGAGATTCAATGAACAACTAGGGAAGAGGTGGAGTAGATCTCAGAGGGTCTCGGGACGTGATTCAAAATGAGGCAGGAGGTTTTGGTAACCCTGAGACGTTGGGGGGCAAGGGATTATATAGATTAATCAAGAGATACTTTCCAAAAGTTCCAGGAGCGAACTAGTCCAAAGGGCCGAACAAATTCGGACCTCGAGGCTCAACGGCTAGTTGGTCATCTCTTTAGAGTTCGGGCAAAGCAGTCTAGTTCGGTCGGGCAGACAAGTCTGGCCAAGTCGATGTGCTACCTTCTAGAGTCCGCCCGCCAAGCGGACAAGTCTGAAAGTAACGGGGTGCTCCTTCTCTGGAGTCCGCTCGACTGGCTGATAAGTCCGCTTGCGGACTAGTCTGTCTTAGCTGGTTGGACTGCTTTCTGGAGTCCATGCCTTGGATCAGACAAGTCCGGGTGAGCACGTGTTCCCTCTATAGAGTCCAGCCACCGGCCAGACAAGTCCGTGCTTGAACAAGTTCAGAGCCAGTAGGCAAAAACACAAGAATAGGAAAGTAATGAATTAGAGAGCACTTAACCTTTTTCATTTTAGAAGTTACTGAACCCCCACTGATAGTACAGTGGTCCTATGACACAAGAAAGATAAAACCGAGATGTCTTGGAGTTGTGAGACCATCTTTCCTCTTTTTTCTTTTTAGGAGTCAATAGTATTTCTTCCAATCATATCCCTGCACACATACTTACAAAATACCATCAAATGCTTCTATTGCTTGTTACAATTCATCCCAAAATCCACACGAGATCCTTGATGCACTTTCAAAGTAACAAAGAACATCCATACATTCCTATAGCTTGTGAGGCTGAGTGTTTTAAACTTGTTACTCTTGGTCTATGGTTGCCAGGACCGGTTATGCGTCGGTATCCTAGCTTCTGAGGAGATTGTGAAAGACAACATCAAGTTTGTATGCGGTTATGGGGACCCCGCTCGAAAGATACACCAAGAGTGAGCGCATGAGCCTTGAAGGCTTGCTCTTGCAAGTGGGTACTGTTTGCTACAGCTGAATCACTGGGACTTCACTTTGAGAGTGAAGCGTACCCTAGAGAGCACCGTTTCGAGAACGGCGAGAGGGACCGGTACTCTGATGGGAATGGTCCTACGAGGATTAAGTGAAGGTTCCATTCTTGTGAGACCTTAGGAAAATATTTGCTGAGCATTTCTCTCTACTCCTTATTTTTCGCATTTACCTTATTGTGAGTAGTGTTATATGTTGTGTTGAGTTTCCTCTTAGTGGTTATCGTGCCCGTGTGTCTTGCTTGCTAACTTGATAGATTGTTCTCCCATAGATTATCTTTGCTATCTTTTTGTGCCTAGTTGTTTCCTAGCTTGTTCTTCAACTTGCTCAGTTGTTATCTTGCTAGGAGTTGCTTGTTAGTTAGCTAGATAGTAGAAAGAGTTGAAAAAGTCTTTATAGTGTTAGTGCCCGATTCAACCCCCCCCTTCTGGGTCACTTTATCCTTACAAGTGGTCTCAGAGTCAAGTACTCGTTTTTTTGGCTTAACCGCCCTTGAGAAGTGATTGGGAGTGATGGAGAAACATTCTTCATCGAGGTCCAGTAATGTCTCGTGGAAGGATCGCTTGTTGAGGTACCTATATACTAATAAACCGGTGAATTTGGTCAATAACATGAACAATGTGTCCACATCTTCATCTAGCAAGGCTTTATGTGTATTGTGAATGATAATGTTGAATATCTAGGGCTTCTTGAGATTTATGCTCAATTTAGATCTCTTGATGGTGAAAATATAGACGATGCTTTGAAAAGATTACATGATCTTGTTGAAAAGATTAATGCATTTGATGGAATGCTCAAGATCAACCAAAAAGAATTGATTAAGATGTTCCTCGCCATCATTAAGACCAATTCCTTGTCTTTAAATGAGAAAATCATTTATGAAATCTTGCTTAGCATGGATAACCTCGACATCTCTACAACAAGAGCAAGGATTGAAGAACATGCTCATCACATTCTTGAGCCACGGGTTTGCAATATCTCTTGTTCTACTAGCACATTGCTACTCCTTGATGATGATGCTATTGCTATTAGTTTGTTAGAGGATTCTTTTGATATCTTATGTGATGAGTATGTCAATACTATTGTGCTTCCTAATAAAACCCAATATGATCTATGTGCTCGCAATGATAAGCTCATAGAGTGAATCAATTCTTATGGGAAGCATCATATCAATAGTGATGAAGCTGTCAAGAAAAAACTTGATATATGAGATGCACATCTTTAGCTCTCTAGAAGACAAAATTCATCGAGTGAAGCTGCTCATATTGTTGAGGTTAGATAAATGAATCATGTAAAATTTTGGCTACTAACACCTCTTGTCTAATGGCTTCTTGCAAAGTGAATTACAATAATTGTGGTAAACAATGGGTGCTTGATAGTGGATGTACTCAACACATGATCGGAAATTGCAAAATGTTAACTAACATCAAAGAAGATGAAGATAAAGATAAGGTGACATTCGGGGATAATTCAAAAGGACACTACAAGAAAACTTGTGTGTAGAGGCACTTAGCTATAGGCATTATTTAATTTGTCTCTATATATGTTATAGAGGCATATTTTTGTGACACTTTAAAATGTATCTCTTGAAAAAGCGCCTTTATGAACAATAGAGGCATACTTTGAGGCATTTGTAGAGGTCCCACATATAATGAACATAGAGGCACTTTTTTGTGACAAATTAAAAATGACAATATCTTGTAGAGATGTTATTAGAGGCATCTTGTGCATACTTAGAGGCACTATTTTAGTAGTTTGCTGATAACTAATAAGAATAATACTTCAAAGATAAACACTTTGTGATGTGTGGTCGAGTTGGCTAGCAAGGCTCAATAAGTTACTCACTACTATGAGGTCTTGAGTTCAAGGATTCACAAGCACTAATTTTTTCTTAATTTAAAGATGTCTCTATGTTCGTAGAGGCAGAGCAATATGCCTTAAAATAATGTCTCTAATTTGGTAGAGTCGATTCACTAATATGTAGCTATATTTTTTGGGACAATGCCTGGAAAGACACTTACGAGGCATTTTTGAAATTGCCGCTATGATTGTCTAGAGACAATATAATAATGCCTCTACTATATAAAAAAGTGCATCTACAAACCAATTCTCTTGTAGTGAGAGGAATCAAGGGATTCGGCAAAGTCGCTATCGCCAATGACTTTTTCATATCAAATATCATGTTGGTGGAATCTTTGAGCTTCAACCTTCTATCGGTGGCACAACTTTGTGATCTTGGCTTTACTTACTTTTTCAATGACAAAGGTGTCGAATTGATCAACAAGTCCTTGGGTCTCACATTCAATGGGTTTTGATACAACAATTTGTATATTGTGGATTTCTCTTCAAGTGAAGTTGTATCACAAACTTGTCTCATTGCAATGTCCTCCATAGGATGGTTATGGTATATGAGTCTTACCCACATTGGAATGGGGCAATTGAAGAAAGTCACCGAAAAGGGATTAGTTCTAGGAATTAAAGATGTTACATTCAAAAAGGACAAATTGTGTAGTGCTTGTCAAGGGGAAACAAGTCGCCACCATTCATCCTTGCAAAACAATAATGTCCACATCAAAACCTCTAGAGCTCCTTCATGTTGATCTTTTCGGCCCGACAACATTCTAGAGCTTTGGTGGAAATCCCTATTGTATGGTGATAGTTGATGATTTCTCTCGCTATGCATGTACCATATTTCTAAAAGACAAAGCTCAAGCTATCTCCAACTTCAAAAAATTTACCAAGAGGGCTCAAAATGAATTTGAAGCCAAAATCAAGAAGATTAGGAGTGATAATGGGACCGAGTTCAAAAAAATCTACCATTGAAGAGTATTTGTGATGATCTCGGCATCAAGCAAGAGTTCTCGACCACCTACACCCTCGAGTAAAATGGTGTAGTAGAGAGGAAGAATCGGACACTCATCTCTCTTGCAAGAGCAATGCTTGATAAATATGGCACCCAGAAAGATTTTGGTACGAGGCAATCAATCTTGCTATATTTTAAGTTGGGTGTATCTACATCAACTATTGAAGAAAACTACCTATGAGCTATTGGTGAGAAGAAAGCCTAACTTGTCATACTTTCGTGTCTTTGGGTGCAAGTGCAATATCTTCAAAAAAAGAAAGAGGCTTGAAAAGTTTGAGAAGACGACTGACTTTGGTTTTCTCGTCAGGTATTCTGGTAACTCTAAAGCCTATCGTGTTTTCAATGCTACTACCGGATTTGTAGAAGAGTCTTGGATGTGCAATTTGATGAAACTAATGGTTCTCAATAGAACAAAGAGCTTTACAGTTGTGATGTAAATGATGAACCATTGGATGAGGCAATGCGGAAGATGCCCATGGGTGAAGTTCTTCTAAGAGTAGATGATGAACCATTTTTGAGGCAATGCGAAAGATGCCCATGGGTGAAGTTTTTCTAAGAGAAGATGATGGACCTTCTACTCCACCACAGGAAACATCCTCCTCGACGCAACAAGAGATCACTACATCGATAAATCAAGCACAAGACTTATCAAGTGTACAAGCTCCAAGAGATCAACATCAAGAGCCTTCTATCCTAAGAAATCAAGGAACCTCTACACCAAGTGATATGCCACCATGCACGACAAAAGCACCAAGAGAGAAAGAAGATTGCAGCCCACCGTTCTGACAACAAGATACCTTCATCTCCAATGAGCAAGCTCTTCATTATGCTCAAGACTTCACTATTGCAAGCTTCACCGGCTCAAGAGGCTCCAAAGAGGGACAACCCCATTACTCGAGATCACAAAAGTGACTTGATTCTGTTCTCAAACCGTTTCACTGCCACATGGTTTGTGAGATCCCTACTTTGTGACTTTAATTCATATTTCGAATCTGTGTTGCGTTCTTACTTGTTCATGCTTGTGATTTTTGGCAAGGTCATCCGGGTGTTGCACGATTGATAACCATAGGAGAAGTGGTGGTGCGATTGTGAGGTTCGAATCATGTTGATTTGAGATCAAATCGATTGTACGTCGCATCTCTATCAAATTGAGAGTTATCACGACCTGATGTAAGATCGAGAACAACGTACACATCATTTTCAACGTTCTAGGTATGGGTGGAAAGCTAAGGAGATATGATTTCCAGTGAATCTAATCTCATGCCCAAATTCATCCTATACATCTCCAATAATCATGCTAGCCCGGTTAGACTGTCATCCAAGAGGACCTTGCACATCCCTCCACCCTTTATATATACTAGCTGCCGCACCATTAGGGTTTAGGGTTTTGCTTAGATTATTGAAAACCCATCACTCCACCATGCCATCTAGAAATCGTGAAAGGTGAGGCTATGGGGTATTCTGATGTAGTCACGTGGCGTAAAAAAGATATCTAACGATCTCAACACATGCCACAGGCATAGTAACAATTCTGAGGCATGACTCGCAATAGCCAAAGTCATACCGTTCTAGCTCGGTCGAACTGCTAGCCAGCACATGTAGGCCACTGCTTGTTGTCACACCCACCACTGAAGGTGCTCTATCAGTTGCTAGAGGACCAGGTCAGTGTACCAACGCCACAATGTCCAGCCTCCACTTCTACAGCTCAAGGATGGGGATGTTCTCGATTTGGATCCAAGCATCATCTGCGGCTAGGACGACGAGAGCAAGGCATAGGCTTTGAGTGGCGAATGACGAGGACATTAGCGAAGCGCGACGATGAGAGCATGGCACCATGCGTGCGAGGAGGCGAGCAAGATGGGGATAGCCAAAGGAGTGTTGGGCGGCTACGGTTGGAGAGAGAGGGAGATTATATATTGGGAGAGGAGGGGAGTGGGCCGGATCTAAAGGTTAGGCCATGTGCCTAGGGTTGGCCCACCACCCAAGGCTATGATTGCACTAGCTCATGACATATAGAGCCAATTTATGCCCGAGCTAGGCTAAATTTTATAGACTTCGTGACAACCTAAATGTCCAGGTATTGCTGAACCCTAAACTATTGTCAAAACGAAATACCTAAACACTAATTTAAGTATTAAAGGATAAAAACAACCGTCCAACAAGTACCTTTATGAGATATTCAAATGTATCTATCCCCAATTTCACCCCATCGGCTACCCACATTTAGCTATCCCTTTGGTCGACCTATCCGTCAAAAATCGTCCACCTGCGCGCGTTTTTTTTCTCCCTGCACGCAGATCTTCCGGTGAGGGTCGTTCTCCCCCGCCTACGCCGGAGCCCAAATCTGAGTTGCAGCGATCTTCTTCACCCCCACCCCTCCGTAAACTGCTCCCTGTTCCCCATCCTCATCTCCATCCCAAGCTCATCTTCGAAGAAATCAGCATCAGCTTCCCCGCCGCCTCCACTGGCAGCTACCTGACGCCATCTAGCAAGGCCGTCTAGGCGGCGTGCGCAGCGGCGGTCCTGACCACCAGTGCAGAAACCTTGGCAGGGAGCGCGAAGTAGGGTGGCCGCCTTCATCACTGACGATGGCACTCCCTACTTGTTGCTCATGCGTGTCCTCGACGTCAACGATTGCACTGTGCTACAACAGCCATCGGATGGGGCGCACCAGCTCTGCAGCAGATTGATTCATTCAATAGCATATCAGTAGTTCTGTTGCCGTCAGAATATGGAGATCGTACTGTTTAAACCTAGATTGGAAACGGGCCAGCTTGTTTAACAGTCCATAGGCCACAAATGATATGTTTAAATTTTTTAGCTACGTTGTTATAGAGACCTACTGGAGTTGGACTCTTTTGTGACTACTCATGCAGATTTAAATACTACCTAAATCCTAGTTTAGGTACTCAAATTATACTTGTTGGAGTTGCTCCAACTGCCATCATCTCCAACACATGGAAAATGGGACACGTAAACGCAAATATTTTCACCGCACCCACAGATGTGGGGGCGTGGGCATCGACCCGACGCAGAAGTGTAAGCATAAACACGATGCGGTGAGTGGAATGGCGCTCGAGGCAGGTGCGGGCACCGGGGCCAGGTGCGAAACCAGCCCCCATAAGCATGCGTAAGAAGAGCTTGACGCGATCAGCTGACATGTCTTGGAAAGTGTTGTCTCGCACAAATCAGATACGAAAGTTTTGCCTGCGCCATCTTTCAAGACACTATCCCAGGAAAATTTCTTACAGCAGTCCCAACAGTAACATCATTTTTTACATCGATAACAGTTGCGGCGACAAGCCAACTAGGTGAAGCAAAGCTTCAACAGGAAACATGATGCAGCTTATCATACTGTTTAGACCCCGCCACACCAGAACACCTTGTCACTTCCCCGTTCTTATGTCAGACAAAGATATGTCCATACAGCAGCTTCTAAAATAGCTCCTCGCCCAGTGCAAAATTTAAAAATCAAACTCTCCTGTCGCCTGCAACATCAGTGTGAAATCCATGTCAGAATCCACTAAGTGGACCAAACTGAAGCTTTAAAGTTTTACAGTTAATCAACTATTATTTCCATGAGCTAGCAGAATAGGTATGTTACTGATAAACTAGAATTAATCAAGTTCCCAAAGCTGTGCACTTTAAATAGATGGAAGACCAGGAAGAAAAATTGTGGTTTGAGCCTGAAACAATTAATGCATTTGTTAATAACTACTCCCTTCGTTTTTAAATTGTTTTCGTTAGAACAAAAATTCTAGTTCAAAAATGAACTAGCCTAATAACATGGTTCAAGAAGTCATGCAAGGCATCAGCTAGCAACAAGAATATAAATTGGATTGTAAACTCACCCCAGGTCACCCCACACGAATTGACGAGGGGTAGCAAAAAGTTAAATGTCACCTATTTACCACGGAAAAAAAAAGCGCTAAGTGCTAGGCGAGCAGTGGTCTACCGCCTAAAGCTTAGGCGTGCCTAAGCGCACCTAGGCGTTTTGCTAAGCGGTACAAATTATGGAGATTTATCCAACAAATATAAGGCTGAAAAGAGAAGAAAAAGAAAAAAACACAAAATGTGAAATGGGCTGCAATCTGTTGGCCGATCCAAGATCTGCTGGCCCATAGCTCCTCTCCTCCTCACATGTTGCCCTATTATCCACTAACCCCACCAAAACCAAAACCCAAACGCCACCAGCCAGGAGACTCTTCTCTTTCCTCTCTTTCCTATTAGGCCGCAGATATGAGAAAGGTGGCGAGGAGGCGAGGGGCAGGGCAAAGCAGACCGGGGGCGGCATGGAGACGGCTCAACCTCAGATCTAGTTACAGAGGCGGCCCCACCTCCGGCAGCGCATAATGCTGCCACCAGGGGGTTCCTTCCCGGCTTCCCCGCAGCCGCAGCCGTTGCACCCTTCTCCACAGCTGCTGCTGCCACCTACAAAGCCGCCACCGCCGCCAGATCTGAGCAAGACACAGCTCGCCTCCCTCGCCATCAACCATCAACTCCTGCCTCCATGGAGGCCGCCTACAGCGCGCCTAGCCAGCGGATAGCCGCCGGTTAGCACCTAATAGCGCTTAATCGGGCACTTTTTTGCGCCTTTTTTCAAGGCCTATTTATAGTTAATCTTTCTAGGCTTTCTAGGCAATTTATCAGTGCAAACTCTGCAGATATCCTACTTGTGCCAGAAGCACAATGTTTTCATTCCAATTATGTCAACGGTTAGATAGCAACGAAAGAACGGTGTTCCCTTTTAATAAAACAAATTGCAAGAATCAACATGAAAGGTCTCCCAGACAACTTGAGCTATTAAACAAACTTTTCTAGTCATAGTAGACTAAACTTGAGGGTCAAATGGTCAAGATCCTTATAGCACATTTGACAAGATTGTTATACACACCTTGTTAAATAGGACATCTCTTCCGTTCAAATGCATGATTCCATCCTTTAAAGTGCACTTCCAACGATTCTTGGTCCTTGTCACCTATGTAAACCATTTAAGGAGGTAAGACAAAAGACTAAAACAAGAGGTACCTAAACCAAGCACATAGTATCTTAAGAGTAATTACTTTGTCAAACTGTGCAAGTACAAGATGCTGTGTGTTAGGTTCATCCTCCCCTTGCTCAAGGTCATCTAACTCATCATCATCGTCGTCATCTTCATTAAGAGGAGGTTCATCATCATCCCCTGCATCATTTCTTGGCTTTGGTGTTGCAGCTGGAGTGGGAGCTCGATATTCCGCTAAGTGACAAATAAAAAAAACAAGATAAAAAACATAGGCAAAATCAGGATTCCAAGGTCCTATTGTATAATTTAATGAAAATGTACCGGATTCTCCTGGAGTATTATAATCTTCAGTTGGGACTCCCGGAAAGAAAAATTGCTGGAAAAATCATAATAGTAAGAAAAGTTCAATGATTTCGAATAAACCAACTGATTTTATAATCATACATCGTTATAGTCATCTTGAACTCCATCACACTGTGGAATAACCGGAGCGACCGCCCTCTCTTTCATTGAAGATGTCTTAGATGATACTTCTTGCCTGTTGATAATGGAACTCCAAAGTTGGTGCGCATTGCCCTGCAGATTGAATACAATTTAGGACTTCCAAAATGAAGGAAAGTAATATAACCAATATGTTGGAAAAAAATTACTGCCTCCATAATTATTTTGATGAGCTTGGTCAGTAAAAAAAAGATATGGAAGGAGTAATTTGCTGGAGTAAAGCTTTCATAGAGGATCACAGTACAAGGAAAATAGGGTACAGTTGAGAAAAAATATTCTATGGTGGTGCTGACATGTTCCCACTCCTATCTGGAATAATTAGGTTACCTCAGCAGAAAATTCTACATCTAGGAACAAGAAATGGCTTTGTCAATTTTCAGGTGTTATTCTAGTAAAGTCAATGTTAAACGCTATTTTCTACCGCTGTCCCACATCAACTGTGAAAACAGAAACTTCATCTAACTCTAGTTGGGATTCAAGGACAGCTATTAATGTGTTCATCCAGTGTTCATAAACGTTATTCATATCAGCCGATAAATTTAGGGTAAATCCCTTACCCGCCATAAAAAAAACTACAAGTTCCTCCTCAGCCACTCAAAATTTTCAATTTACTTTTTTTTCTTTATTCGCCACTCCGATACATTTAGAGGCTTGGAAAAGTCTTATTTGCCCTTCTAAGAATTTTTTCCTAAGTTTTATCATTACTCATTTTAGAGAACGTGGTTTGGTTTTGGGGCTTATAAAATTTTCACAACGAAAAAATTTCACATTCCACTCAAATTCAAATTCAAATTTTAAAATTTAATCTGAACCATTTTTTTTCCTTTAAGCTCATGGGACATAATATGACTTGCTAATATGTCCTAAACAAAATGCAAGCCGATTACGTCGTGCAGAATTGACATTACAGGTCAACAAGGTACTAATGAAATGAGGATTGATTAAACTTATTACCCTTATAAAGCATCAGCACAGCGTGGACGTGAGAGTATAATTAAATACTTAAAAACTACTATCCAATATGCTAATGTGGTACTTGGTGGCAACAAGTAGACATCAACCAAAAAACAACAATAACGCTAGAAAACAAACCAAGTGAACAAATACAAAAGAGGTTAAGCTTCTAGGAATAGTAGAGCATCACCAAAAGTTCCATAAATTAAGTTCCTAAATAAAAATTTAGGAAACAAGTAGAAAAACACCTGAAACGGAGGCTATTGCTCCTCAAGTTTCTAAATGAGATTCCTAAATATACGAACTTCCAAAATGGAGGTTATTGCTCCTCAAGTTTAGAAAATTAATCGGAACTCCCGAAAGGTGAAATCCCAGTTTTCCAGCCTGAAATTTGTAAATCCCACCTTGTTCGTGCCATTGTGCATCATAGGAAAGATTAGTTTAATGAAAACAACTGAAACACAACAAAGAAAAAATGATGTAGCTACATTTCAAATTATTTGGAAACCGAAATCGGGAACTGTTGGATGAGGCAACCTTTTCAACTTGTATTTGTTCTTTAGAAAACTTCTTAAATGTACATTTGAGGAGTCTTTTTTTTACCAAACTGTTGGAGATAAAAGAATCCTCATATCAGGTTTGTAATTCCTAGGACATATCATATTGACATCATATCATTCACTTTTTCTTTCCAAGTTTTAGCAACAGTTTATGAATGAATGACAAGTGGATAAGGAGCTAAAGAAAGTGCAACACACTAGGCACATTCTTTTAAACATTGCCTAAGCAAAGGTATGGCTGTAAACAAATGCTCAAGTTTAACAGCTGTAGCTTAAAGCTCCTTTTTTATCAGAATTAGAAAGCGCAAAACAACCAATCCATTCCGAACCTGATTGTGAAAGCAATCTCCACAAACATGCTTTTAACGGTATTAGATTGGATTTTGGATGTAACAAATTGGATTAAGCTAGTTTCATTGTAGCCTAGTTTCATTGGTACTTGGTATTCTCTCCTGCAGATGCAATGCTATAACATATGCCTTGCATTTGAAAAGAGATAAGGGTGGGATGTTAATGGCATTAGAGTCCAGGTGTAATCTATAGTCCAGGGTTTTTCCCTTATATATATATGTACCCAATGGCACCCAGTAAAGTAATGTAGCTATGAATCCCATAAAACATGAAAAGTTATCAACGCACAATAATTGATAGACTGGTAGCCTTCACACAATGTAGGTATATCATAAGCACCAAGTTTGTATTCAGTGTGACAAGTATTGTCCAGCTCAGTTGGGTGGGGCGGGTTGGGAAATGAGGATACCAGGATATCATATCTCGTGTTCAGTTACTTGGTTCGGGAAAAGAGCTGGATTCAGGATAGGGAAAAGAGCTCCTTGTTTCCCAGAGATTCAAACCCACTATAGAGGGGGTGTTGAGATAGGCCTGTTTGTTTCATCTTTCTCACTGTTGTCTTTCACATGGCAGCCGCCGCTTACCAGCTCATCGCCTCCGAACAGGGCACTACTGTGAGGCTTGTTCACAACCACCGGCCGCTTGTTCCAGTGTTTGCAAACCATCCGACTAATAGTGATTAGTCAGGCTAATGGGTTGGCTATGCACAACTAGGTGACCTGACCTGATTAATCAGCTAGCTGTCCAACTAGTCATTCCCTAAATGCGATTAATCAGACGACTAGGTGATTGGGGGACCAGACCTATAGTGGGCTGACATGCTGAATATATGGGCCGGTCAAATGGCCCATTAGGGATGTATTAAGAGGTAGCACTCACACACAGCCGACGCCTCCTCCAAGCTGCTGCCTCTGCTTAAGTTCCCCCGCCCCCACCAGTTCAGGCCACCACCACCTCTGTCTCACCTCCTCGAGGATGGCACCACTGAAGATGCACCTCCAGCCCCCCCCCCCCCCCCCCCCCTCAACTAGCCACCGCCCCTCCCCCTCTTGATTCTCGCATCCCCCCCCCCCAACCCTTCTTTCCACTACAGGCCACAACTATGTGCTACTCCAATCCGCCACCTCCAAGCCGCTGGCCCCACAAGCTGACCATAATAGTACATAGTTGCTACGTTGTATATAGTATATAGTATATAGCTATGTATACGTCATGGATGATTATATGGACAACTAGGACCAACTAGGGGTGACTACTAATCGCGATTAGTTGCCTGGTCATTCCCTAGGACCGACCACGCAACCGGACGACTAGAAAACATTGGCTTGCTCCCCCATCTACAGCAACACTTTGGAGTCCGTTGTTGGCAATTCTCACCCATCAACTGTGCTGCAGATGCAAACTTGTGCGGCTTGCTGCTAGCAACAAATATTGCAGACTCCAATAGGCACACTGGATGCAACGCTGTTGAACAGCACTAGATTTTGAAGCCTTCGGCTACTTGAGCTCGCAAAAAGCATCTGTCTAGATGGCGGACACTAGCCAAGGAATGGTTTCATGTGCCAAATGCGGCAGTGATATCACCCATGCCCCATAAATCCTTTTCTTCTTTTCTTCCAGCAGCTTCTTCTGCATTCACTGTTGTGGAAGCTCTTACCTCTCTCATCCAAGATAAATTGATTTTGTTAGTGTTGCTAGCTGGTGCTTGATTTTAGCAAGAAGAAATAAGGTTGGGAAGCAAAGGAACAGATAGGGAAGAGATAAGATCGCTGATTAACAGAGCTGGGTGTATCTGGGATCCATGATGTTTTCCTCGTTGAAAAACCAGTATCCAAGCGTAGGAATGGAAATGCTATACATCCCTAAACCAAATCAGCTCCGTCATTTCCTACCTTATTTCCTTATCCCAAACCCATCAGCTAACCAAACACCACCTTATGTTGTTCAAAAAAGTTAAGGTGGTATGAAGGACCATTAGAAATTTGTAATAACTAATCTACATAACTCATCCACTTGATAAAATGACGATTTTGCTTTTTTCACTTAAAATAAATTAAATTGAGTTCTGTAAAATACCATATAGAACAAACCTTCCGAACAAAAAAGAAATATAAATAGTTCCTAGCAGAGGATTATGCATATACATTATAACATTGATATGTAATTGAAGATAATAAGATCAACTTGGATATCTACCTTTGAAACAACAAATTGTCCTATCTGATCAGCACTTCCATCTTGTTGTGGTACAAAAGAACCAGACGGGAGCTGACCAGGATACTCATCCCTCTTGCGTTTTCCAGAAGACATCATTAGAAAATCCTACAGAATCGAGTGTATCAAAATCAGAAATCATACAAAGCAGGACAAGTTCGCTGGAACAGACAACAAATTAACACAGGAAAATTGTGCATTTTTTTCAAAGCTTTTAATGCCTGAACAATTTTGCAACATGTCGGTCTCAACAAATAGTGAATTTCACATAATCCACGCCTGAAATATGTTAAAATTCACATTGGCTCAGATTATTTTTTGAACGGTCACATTAGCTCAGATAACATGGATTTCATGTTTTCCTCACAACAGAGAAGATAAACTGCGAACAAAGAAGCAACGAAATATAACTTCCTATGTTTTGCTCCAAACATACACCATGCAGCATTACAAAAACCAAATGTTTGCATTTATAGTATAAAGCAAAAGTGCAAGATAAAATTTCTAAATAAGTCCCATGGTAAAATATGACCACCAAAACTTCTAAACATGTATTGAACTGCAAAATATTTCTGTTTGACAAAATCATAGGAAGCAGCGATTCAAAAATAAAACTGTTATGCCAATATTTTTGAGTCTTAAATAATAAAACTACAAAAGAGGTAATGTAACCACCCTTCAAACATAATATTATATCTAGGAACTGTGAGTGAGATGTGATTGCAATATTGACCTGAGTCAATGGCTGAGGCTGCGTTCCCCTGTCTGGATCCTCACGTCCCTCCACATAAGCTGTACATCAATGACAAACATCCAAATCATTGTTTTCCATCTGATATTGCTCCATAAATCTTATAATTTCATCTGCCACGATTTGTCCTGGCCTGGATGAAAAGATGTGTGAAAATCAGGAAGTGTCGTAATCATGCACATACCGACATTCACATCAACACCAAGTGGCCTCTGATTCATCCATGGAGAAGGTGGCTGCTGCAAAATGTATCAACATCACAAACAGCTAACGAAAACATGAGAAATCTGACACATGATACAGCAGAATTCTCTCTACCATGTAGGGGCTTGGGCGGCCAGACTTTGAATCAGCCCCACTAGTAGCCATTCCATTTCTCACATCACTGATTGGTGATGGGGCATAATCCGAAGGGCCTGTGGGTATGTTGTACATCCCTGCATCTGTACCTGGCAGCGGAGTCTGGATCGGGGTCTGCAGCGGTGTCTGAAACAAAATACAATCAAGCACATCAAAACATTGCAAGCAACAATATAGATCAGGCCAATTAAGAGGGGAAATCTATAGATTTGGCCTCACCGGTGGGAATAACATGTCGGCTGTAGGGGTGGCGTACTCCTCGGATGTAGCCTCGTAGGGCACGTTAAGGTCATGTACGGGCGGAGTCACACCAGCTGCAGCTCCAGCGGACGCAGCAGTCGACTTGGTGCGGTCGATGTTTCCCGAGATAGCACCACAGTGCAGCATCTTCATCTCCCAGAGCTAGGGTTTCCGGCCGGATCCGAAAGGTAACAGTAAAAATAGCGGAAATCGAACAGTGATTCGATAGAGAGGGCACCAGGAACTAGTGATATTGGTGATACTTACGGCCTGAAGCTCGTTGAGTACCGCGTCGCCGACCCCATAGGTGATGAAATCCTCGCGGACCTTGGCAATGACGTCGTCGATGACGGAGATGTAGACGGTGGAGACGTTGCTGCTCGCCATGGCGGCGGCGGCGGCGGCGGCGTCTAGGGTTTCGGCTGCCGGAGGCGAAGGCGAGGTGGAGCGTTGCCAGGAGTAGGAAGAGACGGACGAGAGATGGGGAATTAAGGAGAGAATATAAATAGGTTTGCATCCGGTGGCGTCACGTGGCCACTGTATTTGTAGCCCACCCGCACCCACTGACTCCGCCACCACCACCGCCTCGGGGAGTTTCTGGAAAAGACCTTGTCCTTGCTCGGTTTTGTGGCAAGGTTCTGGAGTCCTGGTAAATTATTTAAGAGAGAATTGCATGTGTGATTTCAGTAATACTCCCTCCGTCCGTCATCGTTTTGGAGATAGGGCATGGGAATTAAAAAAATTGAAAAAGATGAAATATTTTAAAAACGAGGAGTAAAAAGGTAGAGTAGAGATGTATTGAAAAGAGAAAAAAGTGTCTCGAGAAATAAGAATGACTTATAATTTGAGAATGCGGAAGTAGTTAATTTGACTTTATTTTTTCAACTTTACTTATTTAACTAGTTAGTGGCCCGTGGGTTGCCACGGAATAAAAATCACTACAACAAATTATCCGTAAAGAGATCTAAAGAGTCAATAGACAACAGACTTAAAAGTTTACACAACTAATTAGAATAGTTTATACATAACCGACTATTGCAAGTTCCATAGCACTACAACTTCAAAATATAACTATCATATATCCAAAAGCAACACCACAAACAAGCTGCAATATCTTAAGTCCAAAAGAATCACCACATCAAAACATAAGGCCAGCCCAATTCAATTCAAAACATTTTCGTAAGTTTTCTATGACTGTTTTGCTCTATGAAGAGTGCATCTTCTCAGTGCCCCATAGTCATGAAGAAAGTATCATGGCGAGATCATTATAAATCCTACAAAAAATTGTTTATATTCATTTAATTAATAATATTCAAATGTCAAAATGAGAACCTTTTAGTACCAACAAAATCAAATTGCCTCCGCCTCAATTCATGCACTGAGAACTTCTCTATAGACTATGTTCTTTGTAAATGTCCTAGTACATACATTCTTGCTTTCTTTTTTCTTCTCTGAAATGGCAAGAATCTTGATATTATTCCTTGACGCAGCTCTAAAAAGAGCAATATAAAGCTGACCGTGTGAAAACACTGGTTCTAGAAGGTACACTCCAACATTTGAAATAGTCTGTCCTTAAGCTTTATTTATGGTCATAGAAAAGCTAAGTCTAACTGAAATTTGCTTTCTCTTGAACTGAAATGGAAACATATTATCATCGGATGGGAAAGAGGGATTCGGGGAAGGAACACCGTCTTACCAGCATGCTGGCCCAAAACAATCTCGACATCAATTACATTCCTCATGAAGCCTCGGACCACTAATCTTGTTCCATTGCACAGGCCATTTGGAGGGTCAATGTTTCGTAACAGTATTATAGGACAATTAATCTTTAACTTCATGATATGTGGAGGCAGCCCATTGGGTGTTAAATAGTTCAAAAGTTCTGTTGAATAGTAATTATGTGGATCATCAATTGCATGATCAAAACTATGATATATCATCTCCTCTCCAAAAAATCTTTCAATAATCCTCATATTGATCTTGTCAACATATTCATTCCGTGTTGACAAAATTGCTCGAGATGTTATATAATTAGGATCCAATAGGTTTTCATTTAGCATAGGAAAAACACTTTCTAGAAGAACATCGAAGTCAGAATCGTCACCAGCATGTGGTATGCAAATCTCATCTGGAAGCCTTATGCAGTCTTCGTCTGTAGTATCTTCACTTCTATCACCAACACGCAAAAGATAATCTGCAAACCAGTGATTACATTGAGCCCTCATATTTTGAACAAGCTGCAGTTGCCGCATGCTATCTGAAAGGTATGACTGTCGTAATGTTACATTTGTTATCTCTGCCCTTGATCCCTTACGGATAACTGAAAGCACTTGTCTAAAATCTCCACCAAAGACAATTGTCTTTCCACCAAATGGCACGTCATATCGGCATGTGATGTCCCTCATGCTAGTATCAAGAGCCTCAATTGCCTGTCTTCTTATCATGGATGCTTCATCCCATATGATGAGAGATGTCGTCCTTAGGAGCTTAACGGTACCACTTTGCTTAGTAAAGCTACAAATTCCACCTTCTTCAATATTTAATGGAATTTTAAATCTTGAGTGTGCAGTTCTACCTCCAGGTAGGATGGAGGCAGCGACTCCCGATGTCGCTGTTTCACTTGCTATTTTTCCTTCGCTACGTAGCTTAGCAAGCAATGCTTTATACAAATAAGTCTTTCTCGTGCCCCTTGGCCCATCTACAAAGAACAAACCTCCATTTCCATCATCGATCGCGGCAAGTATCTCATTGTATGCATGCATCTGTTCTCAGTTGAGGGAAGCTGCCAAACAAATATGTTCTTGCTCCACTTCGATTGTGGACTCCTCAATTATTTCCCTAGCCTCACTTATCGTTGCATCGAATGACTCATCAATTTCTGCAAGTGGATAAGATGATATGTCCTTCCCCATTGATTGGAGCATATTCTTTATATCTAATAGAGCCATCTGCTCAATAGTGTGAGCACACATACGGGATAGTCGATAGTCCTCTGTCATTGCTTCTAAATGTCTGTCCCATAAGCCACGCACGTCGTGAGGCTCACAAAAGACCAATATAGTGGCAAATAACCTTCGAAGTGAAGATGACATCTGAAAAACTTCAGCCTCATTAAGGCACTCATCAATAGTATTATCAGATTTGATGAGACCCATCTTTTTGGCAGCCTCACAAAATGTAGGATAAATAATACCATTAACGCATTTTAAGTCTTCAAAGGAGGTGGCCCCCGTGACATGGTTTAAAAGAACTCTCAAATAATACCTCTCCTTCAACGGGTGAGCAGACACAATCCTTTCAACTTGTATCTAATTTTTAGTCCTTTTCCGGTATTTACCTGGCATCCAAACAAAATATTCTGGAAAATCACTGTATAGGATTCGCCGAGCCAATTCATATTTTTTATTCGCCTCAAAATATCCGGTTAACATCATCTTATTAGCTCCATCATCTAAGACGACATCATTTAGATTGGCTTCAGCTTCGTATGACACCACTTGTAGATTTGGGAGATGAAGTTGTAGCTGCCTGACAGATGAAAATGTCTCACTTAGATCAAAACAATAGATCCTCCATAGTGCCTCCGAAGAAGTAACCCACCTTGAATCTTTATATTGTTTTATCTCATCAAGATTTTCATCATTATCTATCTCATCAATAGAAACTGATGCACAATCATGACTTTTATATATGTTTTTAAAGAGGTACTTCACAGCTTTTATGCTCGAGCAAACCTCAACATTGATGTGACAGTTATATCTTCCCAATAGGTATGGATTGTATGGAACGACCCATCTATTGTCCAACTGCTGTCCTCGTACATGAGCTGTACGTCAATTATCTCTCCTATAAACAGGATATGAATCCTTTCCCTGAAGTGTTTCTGCATTAAACGGTCGTTGATAGTAGTTTTTGCATGTACCATTCACCATGCACACATTTTTTGGATTCAATGCTCCACATGGGCCAAGCATCATGTGTTTGACCACCATTTTATATAGATCGGAGTACTTATCTTTATCTGGCAACTCGGCCGATATGATACAATCATACTGCTCTGGATATATTAGCTTATACCTCCCTTCCATGATTAAGAGAAAATGAGCATGACGTAGGCCTCTTTTTTGAAACTCAACCACGTAGGCATAAGCAGCTACCTTACCAAGCATCTGCCTTTTAAAAAGTTGTATCTTGAGGTCCTCCAGCTTTGTTTTAAAGACTCGTACAATGAGATCAGGGCGATACTGTGGTGTTTGTCTAGGCTTGAGCTCAGTTATTATCTCATCCCAGTTAGGGTTGCAAGTCATCGTAAAAAATATGTCAGGTTTTCCATACATCTACACTAAGGCCGCATATCTACATTTTTTTCTCATTTCCGTCCAATAAATGATCCTAGAAGCACGGTTTGTTTACCCACTGCATTCCCACGATACTCTCCAGCTTGAAGACAATCAACAATACCTTGGTAAATATCAGACCGTTTTTCTTTCTGGTGATTTCTGATATAGTCTAACCTTGAGCTTTCAATTTTGATGTACATTCAACCACATATTGTTGGAACAGATATTTTTCATAAAGCATGGTGTTAAATATACCACATCGCATTTGAAACTTGTAACAATAGTAGTCTCTAACTGACACATATAGTCGACTACTCGTACAAGTACCTCTAGACAGAAACATTAGAAAAATGTTAGAAAAAGTATAATAATAGTTAATAGTAAAATAATAATAATGAAGGTATTCCTAGCCCATCATGTATGTAACCTTGATTTTGTCAACGATTACGACGAGATTCAAGTATCTCAGCCAAACTGACACCTGCCATTGGGATTTCAGGGTGCCAGCTGATCTCCCTTCTTGGAAAGAACAAAAGATAAGACAGTGCATCATAGCATCCATAATAGTGTTGGATCCTATACTTCGTGTTGTTGTTACCAAATAGAACGACACTACGCTCGAAGTGTTTATGAAGATCATTACTCTCGACCCAAACAGCAGCAACCTCAGACGCTATAGGCAAGTTATTCTTCGTTGATCCAACCTCATGTCAGTGTTTAATTCAATACGGTATTCTTCAAGGTCATCGACCGCACCAAGATTTCTAAAAGTCTGCGCATATGGATTATCCTTAAGGATCTCAACAGCTATCCGAATGACATCTTGATCTAGGTTTGGAGAGTGTCGAAACCTATGTTGTAGATTCGGATCATCATCGTAAAAGTAGAGCTCCAAATGCTTAGGCCCATCATCCGTCCGACCAAATGAGAATATATTATGGCAAATCTGGCCATGGGCACGAAATGTATACACTTCGGACTTCATGTTATTATATTTGTTATCCAAACTGATTCCAAGCGTAGTGAATGAGAAGTGTCTATTAAAGTATCAAATATTATCTCTAAAATGCACAGCATCAGGATCTGAACTTGTGTATAGTCTTTGCAGTTCCAAGGGTGGTTCAGAGTGAATCAATTTAATTTTTTCAGATCGGCAACAAAAGCCATTTGGCTCGTACTGAAACCTCTTTGCACCACAATTCTTGCAATCAGGCTGTGGCAACAACATGTGAGTACTATCTGGTATGTTTTGGTATACAATATCGTATGGATCAAGATCATTTGTCACTGTTGTAGTGGAACATATTTGGTCATCACAATCTTCATCGTCCCCTTGGTAAACGAGATGAAGCATATTATATAGATTTTGGATTCTTTGCTATTTGTAGGGAAATAAAGAAGTATCCGTGATGGTGGATTTACCTCTCCTAGCAAACATGAAATACTCGTCATCTTCTTCCTCAGATATATTTGAATTACTATCATCTTTATTTTTATCATCATGGTCCCAAGATGTATTGTCAATTGATATGTGTTCTCTGTGTTGGGTACGACCATCATCTCCTGCATGTATACAAAGAAACATTATCATTACACATACTCTAAGCAGTGTGCATATTAATTGTAGATATTAAAAGGCAGCTGGACCATCAACATACCCATGGTAGCAAATAAAGTGTCCTCTACATCCATTTCTTCTATTGTGCTTTCCAGATTATTACCTGCCATTTTGACTAAGTAAATCTCAGTTCACATTTGGATAAGGTAAAAGAACTTGTATGTGAGAATTACCTTGAGTTGTAGTGGAAGTTTGTGTCCACACACTTGGGTTGCTAAAGGTGCAAGTACTTGACGAGGGATATCTCATCGATGAATTTGTCGGATATTGTAATGCAATGGATTCCTTGCACGGAGTATCTCGTTTAGCCGCATAGTTTGCATTACGCTGTCTTAAGAGTGCTTGTTGCTCCTCAGGTGTTATGCTATGTCTACGTGCTCGTTGGCGCGCATTTCTTCCCTCTCTCTCCTTGGGAGTCATATGTTGCCTACGTGCTCGCTCGCGAGCATTCCTCTCATGAGTGGAAAACATTTCCATTGCTCTCTTCTTCATGCATTAATAGCATCCTTCTCTTCGGGAGTTAAATTTTGTCGGCGTGCTCTAACACGCTCTCGACGAGCCTGTATTTGTTCTGGTGTCCGTTTAGCATATCGAATAGCTTCACGTGCATGCTTTCGCCCTATATGTCAATCCCATGATGATTTACATCTAATTGTTAACAACATTATATTTTCAAACCTTTATAAATGCATGACTATACATGTTGGCATCAGGTCATACCTTTTGAGCTCTCTCCTTGCTCCAACCTTCCAATTGCGGTGAGTGCACTATCGGCAGAAACAATCTGCACCAATTGGTTTGGTATTTCTTCATCGTCTTATGACACGTGGCTTAAATTTGTTGCGTCTGTTGGCTCACCTATAAATAAACTTGTTTGAGCACGTTGCATGCCACCGATGCATACTTTTGGTCTTGTTATTATGTCCGTCTGCCACTGATACAATATTTCCGTGTCACAAATCAACAATCAAGAAATATGCAATTATATTGCTATAGAATGCATCACGAGACTGATTAGTGACCTTTTCTTTTCCCTTTATCTATCGTTGACACGATGGCTGTAACATTTTGGTGAGAATTCTTCATGCCTTTTGAGTCCCGAAGTAGGAAGGTGCAAGGCTAGCAACATGTGGAATACTATAGCTTATATGAAGGTATATAGCACACAACCAAATAATAGTTTTAAGACATTGAAATAAAATAGGTCATTTCTGATAAGCACACATGTTCATATGTCACTAGAAGTACACATGTTCCGTTTTCAATTCCAATTCCGATAAAACAGTACAGAAATTAATCAACATCAAGAATTCAATCTAAAGTGCTTAGAAGATTCCGATTCGTCATACAGATGAAAAAAGTTGTAACATCAATGTGGTCTTGATTTGAACACAAGAAGCCCTTGGAAAAAGCGGAAAGGGTATTGTGGAACATATACAGCCAACCATCAACAAACACGGTGCTGGTTTGGGATGGAATCACACTCGCTAATATGTTCACTCTCTGAACCGCTATGGTATATTCCTGGTGTTCCTGCCTAGGTGTTGCTTGGAGGTAAATATTTTTGTGCACAGAATGAGGGAAGAATTTGATCAAAATTGCACAATACTAAATTTGTTTCGCTCCTTTAATTTGCGATTTGCATCTATCAAGTAAAATAAACCACCTGAGACATGGAAACGTGCTAAACTATCATCCTTTATGCATAATTTCAATTCTTGTGTAATAAATTGCCAAAATTATATCAATGGTCCAGGTGCATCTTCTTCAGCGTAAAAAGCTGCTTCTGAGGACATCATACATACTTACATGAAGGTATTCCTATGTACATATATTTAGTTTGTACTTACTGTATCTATTATCTAGTATGTAGTGTGGATCAATGAGAGACAGTTGTGAAACCGAAGTCAAGCTTTGATAACGGTATAGCTCCAAGTTCGTGCGTTGCCACGGAAAATTAAATTGTGAGTCGCATTTCAATCCGATCTCTTTTCAGCAAATAGATGTAATAGTTTTTTTGCGGGTGAAAAATGTGCATAGCAGCATTATTATTATCCTTACCTACCACAAGACTTACAACTAAAAGATTAAGATGCAACGAACACATTCAAAAAAAAAATTAAATAATGTGTCTGAAGAAAAATATAAAATCCTTTCATGGATAATTGTAGCAGAGGATGTATGGCCCTAATATTTTTCTTAGATTGACCATAGTTTATGATTATTGATGTTACACTTTTGCACATTCTTAGAGATGAAAAGAGTGGTTATCAAAGATCATAACTCTTCAATTCTTTCAATTTAGAGAAAAAAATATTCGAATCTTTCCATATTTGTTTAGCTCCTAATGTAAATAGTAGAACAATCTAAAATTATATTGTACATGAAAACCACTCAGGCTCTATTTGGAACACAAAATAGGCCAGTTTTTGGTGCCTAGATAATCTCAGCCCAGCAGCCCACCAAACATTTTCTCTAATCTTATTCAAATTAGCATTCATTAAGCACCAAATTTTATTACATCTATGCATGCCTGCTACTGAAGCATTACCAGATGCTTGAAGACATCAGATCAGAGGTAGATGATTCATAACTAAGCAAAAATCCAAGGATAAAAAATTTCATTGTTCAATTTGAAATTTTGTGGCTGCAATGAAAATGGAACAAAGCACCCCAACAAATTGGCGTAAAAGAAGAACAGCAAAAGTCCTAAAAGAAATTCAACTTAAACTGCTACTAAAGCAATCCTAGATGCTTTGAAGACATCAGATCAGAGGTAGATGATTCATAACTAAGCAAAAAATCCAAGGACAGCTTGATGAATCAGGTTGGCAAAAGGGGAAAAAAATGAAGGGACAATCATGAGATCCGGTTTTGCTGTAAAATCTTCTGCATCTATTTGCTGCAATCTGGCCGTGTCGCCAACCAAGTAGCTAGGGCGCCAGAGGTCAGGTGGGATTCAGTTTGGGGCTGGGGTCAACATTAGGAGGAAACACAAGGCAAGATTATAGTCAGATTTAATAATGTGAAAACAGAGAACACAGGGCGGTACAAAGTTAGAGAACATTGCAGCCAAGACTTTCCATATATGAGGAAACACACCGACGAACAAATTGAAACGAATAAAAGAAAAAATTAAAATTAGAATAACAATCAACTACAAACCAGGAAAAAGGAATGTTTGCAATAAGAGCGAGAAGCTGAAGAACTCAAAATAAGAAGCAATTCAGGTGGTCAGATGACAACATTTATCTGTAATCTGCCTTAGTTTTGCACTTGGAGTGCAAACTGCTTTGCACTTGGAATGTAAGCTACCATGTTCTGCTAACTTTATTTTTGTTCAATAAAGCATCATCACATGAACTTCATAAAATTAGGGCACTTTTCATGTGATCCTCAATGATATCAGGTTCAAAAATTAATGCCATAGAAAAGATTGATACGGCCCATAACACACAAATTTCAGGTCCCTGGACAGGCTTGTTAAATACCTATCCACAAGACGCTCAAGGAAGAAGCAGTATGTGACCTGCGGTGCAGCTCCAACAAATATACCACCAATGAAATGGACAACAAACAACGACGTTGAGGACTTCGGTCTCAACACGCACGCTCCCTAGCATAGAAAGCCATGTTAAAAAAAGCGCTATTAAGCGCGCGCCTCCGCGCGATTAGGCGCTAAACGAGCCCCTCCCGCTTCGCCTTGGCCCCTACGCGCGCAGAAAGCGGTCGGAGCGCTTCGGCGGCGCAACACGGGCGCGCAGGCGCGAAGCGGGCGCCGTGGCGACGGCGACGCGGGCACGGAAGAGGGAGGAAAGGGGCGGAAGGCAGCCGCGCGCGAGGGAAGCGAGAGCGGGAAAGGGATTTTGGGCTGCATAAATCGTGCGCTAGGGTTAGAGGAGGCAAGAACCTTTCTGTCCTCTCTCTCCCGCCGCCGGTCCGCCGTCGAGCCCCGCGCCACCGGTCCGCCGTCGAGCCCTGCGCCACCGGTCCGCCTTCGACCTCCTGCTCCGTCGCTTGTTCTTCGTCTCTGTCCAGTCCGCCGTTGCCGCCCCCCAGACGCCCTATCCTCTGGCCGTCGTCACCCTGCTCTGCCGTCGGTACCGTCGCCGCTCAGTCAGCCAAGGTACCCCCCCCCCTCCATTTCACCTGCGCGGTGCCTCCCTCATCATCTCACCTGCGCCTCCCCTGTGCTGCTTTGTGTTCAACAATTCTGTGCTTCGATGCTGCTTCTCTCATTTATCTAATGTGATTGCTAAATGCTAATTGGCTATTGATTGTTGTTAATTGTTGTCTACTTGCCTGATTGTAATTGCTAACTGTTATGTACTTACCAATTGTAATTGCTAATTGTTATGCCTGATTGTAATTGCTAATTTTTTTTCTACTTGTCTGATTTTTCAGTGTTTTGATTGTGATAGGATGACAAGTGAGATAGGTGCAGTGGCAGCAGCAACAGAGGAAGTGATTGTCCTCAAGAGAAAAAGTCGAATGATGTAGGATGGAAGTTCGCAATTCTAGTTGATCCTAACAGCAAGAGAAGGTTCGGTGCTTGCTTTGTGGCCATGTTAGCTCACTAGGGATTGATGAAGCAATTGCTTCACACATACAAACACTCACTTGTCAATAAGTTTATAATTTAATTATACTATTTGATGTTACAGGTTTAGTAATACAAAAAGAGCACAGACAAAAGGATAATATTTTCTGCCTGCACCATTTTTAAGGTATGCCGCATACATACACTCCTATTTTTGTACATGTTTAGTAAGAATTCTTACTATAACTAAGCTCCAGTGTTGTTCCTGCTCTTCTTTAATCGCTCCAGTGTGGTTCATCACTTCATCTTTTTTCTTTTATCCTGAAAATTGCAAGTTTGCAACCCAAAATTAAACTTATGCAAAAAAAAGTCTTGCTACAGTACAAAACGCTTAGGCGCCGCTTAGAAATGCTTAAGCACGCCTAAGCTCTAGCGCTTAGCGCCTAATTTTTCCTTGATAGCAAGCAACAGTGATAAATTCAAACGAGCTCAAGTGCTGACAGAGAGAGCAACAGTGATAAATTCGGTGGCCACCCAAACGAACCTCTATCTCAGTCCAATCTCCGGTCAAACCCCCAGCCCTCCCGAGACTGCTTCGCCGCCTCCGTGATCACCCTAGATTGCCAGATTCAGCAGTTAGAACCAAGAAACAATAAAGGATCAGAGGATGGCAGCACAAGTGCAAATTCACATGTCAGTCAGGATCCATGAATCAAAATAGAAGCTCCATTACTTTCTAGCCACAACTGAACCAGCAAGTAGCAAGCACATTATACTTGACCAAATTCACAGAAATAAAATTACCAGCTTGCTGGTTAGTGTCAAAATTGCTGTGCACTACACGGTTAAGCAATTGCCAAGTCGGTTCATGAAATCTGAGCCAGCACTCTAAACTGTTCTTAAAATATAGTTAATCTATACTAATCTTATCTTAGCAACAACCAAAACAATGCTCCATAAAGCAACATGTACCATAAATTACCAGCTTGCTGGTTAGTGTCAAAATTGCACTACACGGTTAAGCAATTGCCAAGTCGGTTCATGAAATCTGAACCAGCACTCTAAACTGTTCTTAAAACATAGTGTAATCTATACTAATCTTATCTTAGCAACAACCAAATCAATGCTCCATAAAGCAACATGTACCATATTTTCTTGACAAGGCAAAACATCTCTGATTTTCAATCTCAATGCTGGAGCTATTGAGAAAAGTGAACGATTTTAGGATGGATTATGTAGCTATTGACTTGGTCAGCAATGTTGCCCCAAAGCTTGGGGTGTGCACACACTACATGCAAGTGCTACAACATAGTTTTCCAAAACAGCATCCCACAAACAAGTATTTTAAAATTTGAACAAAAGGAACAAAAGGACCGCTACTTTTGATACATCTATTGTCACACTGGTATATTTGTGAAAAGATCTTTCTGATCATACAAGAAAAGCAACCTTGGGAATCTGCGAGATTTACATGCAACAAGCTAACATTATCTCTTCAAGCTAATTAGTTAAAAAATGACAGATTTTGTAGATAAGTAACACTGAGGCTGACTGATGAATTTTGTATTCATGGGTACTAACGTAGGGCAGTAGCCAAACTCAATACTTTCACAATACAGAAGAACAAAAAGGAAATACCTAGCAAGATGAAATACCCATTCGGTGGACATTATAAGGGTGATATCCTCAAATTACAGCTATGCCAGTGCGAAATGTTTCTACATTATCCGGCTTCATGATGGTAAACAACTTAAATTAATTTTTCCCTTGTGTTGCTTAGCTTTTAATGAGTAAATCCTTTAGATGTGCATCAGAGCATTTTTATCAAAATCAACCGTACCTATTCCTGTCTTCTCTACCCTACAAGCCCTCTTCTTATAAATACAAGCTTATTAGGTGCCAACTTATATATAAGATTCACTATTGCCTGAATGACCAGATAGATTGATAAGAAATGACAGAACTGACAGTATGGGAACCCAGAAATGACAAGGATAAAAAATGGCATCAAGGTTGTAGGACATACGCAAGTGCCAAAATGGAAGATACCAAAAAGAACTGATCTCAGGTGAAACAGAACACCTATGTCTAAGTGTTGCATTAATAACACACGTGATATGATGCCATGGCTAACAATGCCGAATTAGCTAATGGAAAATAGTAGCTGGCAGGCGCGCAGCAGTGCAGCACATATCATATCCATTGCATCATTTAAAAAAAAACAGTGCCCTGTCTCTAATGTTTCTTAACTCACAATAATGCAAGCTCAATGAAAAATGAGATGGATTATCATTCGGAGGCATGCTTCTCAAGCTAATAACTGGGAGGCAGACACTACCTAAACCGAAGTCTTCATGCAAAGCTCGGAATTAATGAATCTACAGAGGCATATCACCATACCTTGAAGAGTTGGATGAGGGCGCTTAAATCTGAATCTCAACTCCTCTACCGAAGCTCAAATGTGTGGCTTCTTTTGCAGGACGATGAGTGTGTGGCCACTGTGTTTTATACTGGGCAGCAGAGGTTTCCAGAAGACGAGGGCAACAGGCGGTGGGATTTGAATTTTGAAAATTTGAATCTCAGGGGCAGGATTTTGAATCTCAGAAGCCTAGAGGTTTCCGGAAGGTTGCCGCTGCTCTGCACCCGAGAACCAAGGCAGCGCCAAGGCCACCATCGAGGCGCGCCCGAGCGGTTGACGGCGAGGACGGACACGGCGGCGGCATTGGACGAGGAGAACGGGGTTGGGGTGAGGAATAGCGTGTGGCGGAAGGAGGGTTCCGGGAGGGGGAGCCGGAGAGGTGGAAGACGACCGGTCGCCGCAGAGATCTGATGGAGCCAGCGGCGCTTAACAAGGGACGCATTTTCTTCTGTGCATTGGGCTGGGAGGTACGTGCAGGCCTTGCGGCGGCAGAGACGGACGCGGCAGCGGCTGCAGGGACGGACAAGCAGCGGCGACGGCGGAGGAGGAAGACGTGTCTCGTCGTCTTTGTCTGGGCTGTGCTTGCCGCAGCGACGGAGCGGGCTGGGTTGCGGGGCCCAGGTGTCGGCGCACGACGTCGGAGCAGTCGGATGAAATCGCACGGCCACGGTTCGTCCTCGGCAAGCACATGAACATCACCAGACGACGCTTTTAGAGAAATAGAGATATTATTTTTGAACATTGAAAAAGTGAATTTAATTCAAAATTTTGCTTATTTGACTTTTCTATTTTAGCAAGTGGGGAACAAATTGGCTCCTCCCTCTATTTTTCAAAATATAAGCATTTTTAAATTTAGTCAAAATCAAACTTTTATCACTTTAACCACTAATAATATATAATTAATAAGAGGCAATTGTGTTTCGGCTATGAAAATGAAGTTTAATTGTGATATAGTCATGAATTTTAAAATTTTGTGATTCAACCATAGTTTTTTTTAACTGAACCACAGTTATACCACAAGTCTGTTTTTTTAACTGAACCACAGTTATACCACAAGTCTGTTAAGTAGTGCTAACGGTGTTAACTTTGACGCAAAAAGACGAAAATACCCTTTATAACTATACCTCAGTTTTGTTAATTTAATTGTGTTTTTACCATGGTTTTGACATTATATCAAAATACTTAGATGAATTTGAACAAATTTTTTTTTTGATTTGTGTTCAAAATTAGAAATCTATACAGAATTTGACTTAATTTTTTTAAAAACTTATAATATAAATTTCAATATAATTTTAAATTTAAATCACAACAATATTTGAAACATAAATTTCAGCAGCATTTTTGCTCAATATTCACACATGCAACAACATATCTATCAATCATATCCAACAACTATATCTAACAAAAGCACATAGAATTAGTCTGCTTGTCTAATTCATACAAATCCAACAAAAGCACAGTGATATGTCCAAAATAAGAACGAAACAACACTAAAACATAGGCCATACAAACATCACATTCAAGAATCAATGCCAAACAATTGAGCTAGCCTCCCTCCCCTTCGCCCACTTCTTTGCCCTCCTCTTCCTTGCTGTCCTCTACCTCTTCCTCTTCCTCTCCTTCTTCCCCTTCCTGTTGGCTGTCCTTCTCCTCCTCCACCTAAGTCTATGTCATCCACAACAGCACTTGCACTTGAAAGGAAATAAATGTGTTAGTAAATAAGTAAAAAATAATTAGCGAATAATTCAATAAACAATGACATACTTCATGGTGTTTTCTTCACTTGGGCCATTATCTTTTGCCATCCTCCTTTTTTGACTAGCTGTGAGACCACCTTGGCAATAATTAGCCGTATGGCCACCTTCATTGCATTCAGTACATGTCATCTTCTTGCTAGTGCCACCCTCATCAGATGCTCTAATCCTAACCACTCTAGGCCTCCCAGGTTTCCTCTTTAATTTTGGCTTCCTGATTTTATAGCCTAAAGTAACAGATTGCCACTGATACTTAGATGTCATTGCATTGAAAGTACCTGCATAGGCTCTTTTGAACCTCTCCACAAAGAAGTATTCATCGACAAACTCCTCTATGTTCACCTCTCTTGGAAGTGTGGCAATGAAAGCTAAAGCATGACTAAAACTACATGTTTTGTCCTCCAAGTTGACTGCATACCTCACCAAGGACACGATTACCTCAGCTGTCAAACCTCCACATGGTAGTACATCGTGGTTCTTAATTTCCTTCATTCTTGTATTGAGAGTCTTAATAATCTTGAGGATAATTATGCCCTGCATCTTCTCCCCAATCTTTCTTCTCAAATCAAACTTAGCAATGATCATCTGTCTAATAGTGTCAAACATATCAACAATCTGTTGATCCTTTTGTTTTGACACCCAACTATTGAAACTCTCGAAGTGGTTGTTGTTGATGTAATTTACCTTGCAATCTTCAATGTATTTTCCCCTACTCCATATGTATGGACGATTGTCATCCAACCAAGCCCTAGCATCAAGACTTTTCTCCTCTATCTTCCCCATGTGATAGTCATATTTCTCAATTGAGTAGCTCTTAGCTGCTGCCCACATGTGTTGAGCAAAAAAAGAACCACTGTACTGCTTTTTCATGTTCTTCCACAAATGTCTCATGCACTCTCTATGTTCCACACCTGGGTACACTTTATGTACAGTCACTTTTAATCCCTTGCCTGCATCTGTGCTGATGACTAAACCTGCAGTGATGCCATATGATAAGTTAGTGCTAATTGGTAGACGAATATGTCACATGAAAGATGAATTGAATAATCTTTATACCTGTAGAAGTACCAACTGCTTTCTTCAAATTTTGGATGAACCAAGTCCAACTCTCCTTAGGTACTGTCTCTATCACCCCAAATGCCACTAGATAGAGCTAGTTGTGACCATCCACAGCAACAGCAGCTGCCAAGACCTCTTGGCCTTGCTGTCAAGTGAGTGGAGTCCATGGCAATATAGGGCCTACACCCTTCTATAAAACCATCAATGCGTGGTTTGAGAGCAATAATCTTCTGAAGCATTTTTCACCCTTCCAATCTTCAGTGTCTAACTCAATAATACTACCAGGCATGTCTCTCAAAACCTCAGCCTGGTATGTAGGCAACAAATCATAGCTCTATCCCATGCCCCATATATCTTATCAAGAGCTCTCTCTTTTCCTCTGACCACTCTATCATATGGAACTTCCACCTGGTATGTCTTCTTCGACTCAGCTTGTATTTGTTTTGGTTTCATTGATGGTTTATCCAACAACATGTCAATTGCTCTGTCAGCTACCCATTTATTTGAAGCCATTGTATCACCACACTTGTTGAATGAACCACAAGTGTGCTTAGGACCACTTGTCTTTACCTGCAACCAAACAATCAAGGAAAAAGAATAATTAGTGAGAGACTTATAACTAAAATTACCTTGCAAAAAAAATCATAACTGAAATTACCTTGCATCCAATGTACTTCTTGCCAGTACAAGCATAAAACTTTCACTTGCAGCCCTTATCCCAGCTTTTGCACTTGGCTGTAAATCTTGTCTTATCTTTATTCACCCTCTCATATGCATGATTATGCACAATACACCATTGTCTATATACAGATTGGCACTCATTCATGTCTAGAAAAACTACTCCCACATCGATGCATGGATTATCTACATCATATGAAAAAGCAAGAATATCGTCCTCATCATCCTCATCAACAATTTCATCATCAGAATCATACTCATCATCATCTGACGAAGCAGCCAAATCAAAATCCCAACTACTATCGCTTAACACTTCAGTTTCAGAGTCTGTGTATATGCCCTCATCATCAACTCCTACAGGCTCCTCATCACCACCCTTTTTTTTGGCCTTTCTAACTTTCTTCTTTGGGGCTGTTTTGGATGTGGGTTGGGGCTGTTTTTGGCCTCTCTCGGGTGTTAGTTGGGGCTGTTTATTTCTCACTATAAGGTGGAATCTACGTTTCGTGGGCCCTCAAAATCATTTAATTGCACATTAATCAACATCATGCCCTTCCAAATATTGAGCTGAAACCATTCTAGCAACTGTTTATCAGATTTAATCTCAATTCCAACTACATCACCAGTAATATTATCATCGCGCCACAATGTTAAGTATTGATTAGAACCCCACAAGTAGTAATCAGCAACATGATAAAATAGCTGTTGTAGTTAATAGTTCATGTCAATAATCTTATGTGGTAAATTTGTGCCTTGCATATATGTCTTTGGACCCCATCAGGTAGGTTCCAAAATGAGCGCACCCTAATAATGAGCTTCATTTCTGTGTTAATTGACCTACAAAGGTAAATTTTTTGCAATGCGCTAAATTGACCTACATACTAAACCGTTTAGATCTCTAAATTGAATCAAATTGACAGCCATAAACAGATAGGCAGACAATACAATACCTAAGTTCAAAAGGATCTGCCATTGCCTCTGAATCCAAAGCTACCAATGTTCTATCCATTTCAAACAACCACCTAAAATAGTCACCATCAGAAAAGTGCAGAGCAACTTGGTTGAAATCGAAAGAAGAAACAAAGAGAAGGAAGAGTAACCCTCACCTTCACACAGCCGCCGACCTTAGCACAGCACGCACGCTCTGCCCAGAGCCACCCCGCCCATGCGCGAGCTCGCGCCGGCCCTGCATCGCCTGCAAACGCGCCGCCCCGAACGCACCC
>BCLF01000126.1:171827-183291 GCA_001602275.1 Zoysia japonica
CTGAAAAAGGGAGGAATTGAACCATTTAGTTCATTGTTGCTCAGAGTTAATTGTCTTAAGCTTGGAAGTTTAGGATCGAGGATTGAATCAGACAAAGAATTTTCTACTAAATGCAGGACAAATAATTAGGTAAGATTAATCTGTTGGGATTTATCTTGTAAAGGAGTTGTAAGAGAGGTCAAGGATTTAATTTTCTTAGGCTTAGAGCGAAAAGGAAGGCAAATCTTCGGATAATTCATTGTATTAAATAAAAAAATGGAATTTAAGGCCTCCTTTGATTTGTGGAAAATATTTTTGAATTCTGTATTTTTTTTGTGAAATTGAACTAATTACTATGAAATTTGTATACAATTCTTATAAAATTCATACATTCTAAATGAGGTCTAACGAAGGAAAAAATGTATAAAATACTTCTAGGCCCTTTGGAACACAGTATTTTTTTTTCCTATTTCATATATTTTTTCTATGAAATTCATGTTTGATTTCTATAAAATTTCGGTGTTCCAAAGGTGCCGTTGCCTTAAAAATTTGAAGGGATATTTGGAGGAACAGTACCAATCAAACCAGCTGCAGGTTTGATTTGTATGATCGAGCCATCATAGACTTGGAGATCCGAGCAATTGTAGAATGCCTTCGATGGAGAGGGCCAATTCGATTCAATAGACTTGGTTGAGATCCGAGCAACTGTAGGATGCCTTCGATGGAGAGGGCCAATTCGATTCAAGTGAGCCTAGCTTGTACATGGGCCGACTGCATGGCCGAGAGCTGGAAGCTGCGAGGGAGATGCGGGAGAGTTGGTTGTAGGAGCCAACTGGGAGATCCGGAGCATCTGATCCATAGGTTTGAAAAAAAATAGAGAAGAGAAACTGGGAGATCGGGACACCATCCACAGGTGGTATCCTACATGACACACTACCCTACTTGTTTTTATCTCAGAACACTGCGATTTTGAGTATTTGTCTACAGGACATCGCAAGTAATATTCTGAAAATATTCTATGACAAAATGACCATGATGCCACTGGTCTCCTTCTAGCATTGTGCCATCGTCGTTCCATTCCTATGTGTTCTCGGGGCCGGAGGGCTTGCAGTAGACGGCGGTGTGGCACCGGTCGGCGCATGGAAGTTGGAACAAAGAATGGCGGAGTTCCACGCATCACCTGGCCAGGAAGAGACTAGGGGTAGCATGGTCATTTTGCTAAGGCTTGCGGTGTCTTAGAGACAAATACTCGAAATTGAAGTGTCCTCTAGATAAAATCAAGTCGGGTAGTATGTCATGAACAATACCACCTATATACAATATCTTGTAGACAAATCTTCAAAAAAAATAATAGGAGCAAATTAGAGTGGTTAGATTTGTGATAGGAATAGTTAGAGTATAATTAGAGGTGTGGGACACTACTTTTATCCTGACACCCCTACCCTACCGAAAATGCAGGCAGTTGTACTAAGAAATAGTTGGGTCCCACGACTAGAACCGCCTGTACAGTAACCTTAGCGCAGGCAGCTGACGTAAGGAATTGCCTGCACAAAAGCATAATTAGTGCAGGCGGTTACTTAAGACAGTCGCCTGCACTAATTTCATCTGTGCACACGGTTCTCTTAGGAAACCATCTGCCCTAATGAGATTAGTGTAGGCAGCTGCTTAAGATAACCGTTTCACCATTTACATAAACAGCTTGCTTATGAAGTTCGCCTCCACTAATACCGCCACCTATATATACTGGCCACTGCCGCCTTGTTCCTTGCGCAACCCGACTTGAACAGAGCGATGCGCGCAGGAGGGCGAAAATCAATCGGCGGGGAACGGTTTTATTCGCGAATCTTTTTTGAAATATTGTTCTCTTGGGTAATCTCTCGCTCCTCCTCCATTTTATTTCAAGTTTAAGGCTCCTTTGGAACGCAGAATTTTCACAGGAATTTCACAGGAAAAACGTAGGAATAGTACATTTTTCCTTCAATCCAAAGGAGCCCTAAGTATGATTTATGCCCTGATTCCTATATTTTTCATTATCTAGGATTTCTCAAGGTTTTACCATTTTAAGAGATTTATATTGGCTAAAGTTTAGAATACTTTCGTAATTCTTAACCTTAAGTGTCTATTCATGTTGTACAAGTCACAAATTTTAATTTTGCTCTAAAATGATGAGATTCAAAAAGCAAAAATATGTGTAGACAATAAAAATGTGTATTATATTTATTAAATATTACTGTCACTTCTCATTGTTCTGTACTTACATACAATTTGTTTGTTATAATTTAGTCTTTATATTAATTAGTAGTTTATTATGTGTACATCTATGTAATTAGTATTTCATTTAATTAGATCTTTAAAATAATGCATAGGTTGGATAAAGAATGGATCGAGCATGGATATACAGTCACACTTGATCAAGAGAGGTTTCATGAAGAATTATACCATATGAACAGCACATGAGGAAAAAGATACGTCGCAAGTGGATTGTACAGATGGTGTGGCAGTTGGATGCAACACAGATCATCCTAGTATGGATCTCGGTACTGACGATTATGATGATGAGAACGATGAAGAAGACATTCCATTTGACTTTTAGGAGTTGTTGCGTCACGTTGAATCACAAGTGCTAGCATCTATGGGGTTGAAAGAGGTCTAGATAATATGGAGTTTTCGAGATGGCATCGAATGACCTTTTGTATGAGGAATCAAAGAAATGTGATAAAGAGTTCACGATGTTGTGTGCTGTGCTTGAACTTCTAAAGTTGAAAGCCAGCAATGGATAGTCTGATAGTAGCTTCACAGAGCTTTTGAGTCTGCTAGCAAGAATACTTTCAAAGCTAAACAAGATGTCAACCACCACTTATAGAGCTAAGGAGCTTATATGTACATTATTGCTGAGTGTGAAAAAATACATGTGTTCAAACCACTGTGTTATATCACAAAGAGTATGAATTTATGGTGAACCATTTATAGAGCTAAGGAGCTTATATGTACATTATTGCTGGGCGTGAAAAAATACATGTGTTCAAACCACTGTGTTATATCACAAAGAGTATGAATTTATGGTGAAATGTTCGACATGTGGCATCAGTTGATACAAAAAAGTTACAACCACATGTACCCTAGCAATTTGAAGAAAAGAGCACAAAAGAAGAATAACTCTATCGGTTCAGAGATTGATGATGACAGTAGTTTCAATGAGTTGAGTGGAAAAAGGAAGATCCCTACTGTAAGCTTCGTAGCCTTCTAAAAGGTATGAATTAATTTTGGTGATTGAATGACTATTATAAGTAACAGTTGTGATTGTAGGTTCCACCTCGCTAATCTCTAATACATGGTAGGTTTTCTCGATGGATGAGAAAAGACGATTCCAAAGAGAGTAGTTTTTGGGCATTGGAGAAACAAAGCTAAATACTACCTAGAGAGTCCATAGTAACGTTGGTACTATTAAAGGGGTCAAGTTATTCGTCTTCTGTCAGACAAGTGTTACAGGGTGTGAATGCTCCTTAGATACCTTAGAAAGCACTGAAGATGACAGAGGAAGCAAAGTCGAAGACCAAAGCTCAAGTCCAGTTGAAGATGCAGTCACCGAACAGTCCGATGAGGCCACCAGACAGTTCGGTGAGCCCTGGAGATGGCAGTCTAGAGAGGGGTCCTCTCTGGAGTCAAGGTGAAGCAGTCACCGAACAGTCCGATGGTGCAATGACCGGACAGTCCGATGAGTCAGAAGCTAAAGTCCAGAAGAGGTGTCTCTGGATGTCTAAAAGAGAAGGTCACCGAATAATCCGATGAAGGTATGCACCGGACAGTCCAATGTGACATGAAATAGATTCCAGAGAGGGTGTTTTCCTGATCTGTGAGAAGACAAGTCACCGGACAATCCGGTGAGAAAGTCCGGTGATTGAATAAAGCAGACAGCTTTATGATATTATGTTCCAACGATTTTTTCTAGGCTTGGAGCTTATTTAAACTGTGAGAGGGACATTTTGTCGTGGGCCTGAGGTCTAAATTGCTGAAGGAAATTTGTGAGAGGCCAATGGACACCAATAAGAAAGCACAAGACAAGATTGGAGATCTTTAGTGCTAGCAGGATAGTGATAGAGAGCATTCATACACTTCTAGAGCTTGTGAGGCTTGAGAGAAGTGATCTTTGCCTATTACTTTTGGTTTGGGCAGCCTAGATTGGCTAGGAGTCGGTGTTCGAGCTTTTGAGGAGATTGTGGAAGACGACATCAAATTTGTACGCGGTTTCGGGTCCCCCACTTGAAAGGGACACTAAGAGTGAGCACCCGAGCCTTGGACGCTTGCTCTAGCGCTTGGGTATTATGTGCGACAGCGGGACCGCTGGTGTTTTTACTCCGAGAGTGAAGCGTACCCTTGTGTGCATCTTTCCAAGAACGACGGGAGGAACCAAGACTCCGACGGGAGTGGTTGAATGAGGATTAGAGGAACACTACCAAGTTTTAACCCTTTAGCCACGCTTCACATTGCAATGACATAAATTTTGTTGCAATACAAGGGTGTTATTGCTACAGTTTTCAAATTTGGTGGCAATAGGGGACAACATTGCATCGATTATATTTGCGTTGTGATTTCAAAAAAAATTGCGGCAATAAATAGATTATATTGCTAGAGCTTATAGCTTCATTGCAAACTGTTGTTAATATTGCCACAAACTAATATGGTTGTAATAAATTTATTTTAGTTGCAATATTTGTGTGTTATTGCAACAATTTTCATAATCATTGTAAGTATATAGCAATCTTGCAACATATATAGTACGTTGTTTGAACCGTCAATTTGGTTGCAAAAGTCTTTTCTCTTTTGCAACCCAAAACTTATACATTGCAAACGTTTTTTCTCTTTTGCAATGCAAAATTTATACCTTGCATCTAGTAGGTATGTATTGCCACAAAATTTATAGTGTGGCATATTTTATTTATCATATGATAAAAAATATTTAATAAATTAAGATTGCTAGATTTTCGTTCATGTATGGCATGGCATATTTTATTTTTCTGCATTGATTTTAGCAGCCTTGAAAAATGTTAATAGCTAATATAAATAAAAATAGAAATGTAATTAGAAAATAAAATAAAAGAAAGGACCCTCAGATTGAGATTTAGAGTTAAGATCTGGTACGCATGACACACTAGTCCAAGTCTTGATAAAATGTCACTCTAAGAACTAATCTGATTATGTGGGTTAGTGAATTACGATATTACGAGGCCTCGAGGTGCGGACTTGCCCAGCGGACAATGCTTTTAATGCTAACTCGTGACTTAGGTAGACACATAAGGTTTGATGCTGTCAGATGCCAGCATCTTGATATGTAATCTCTTGCCCGTCTCTAGGTGTTGGTCTCTCAGCTGTCCGCACAGGATTCTCAAACGATGCTTCAATGATCATTATCATGCATTTAGGCCCATAGGTAGGGGTGATAAAAGGGCTCGACCCGCTGAACCTTTCACAAATTATTTTAGTCCTTATTAAATTTTCGTTCAAAAATGCATAGAAATTTGGCCTGATTCTATTCCGATTCAACCCTCGCAATTTTTAGTTTATTTTTTTGCCCATTTTCACCCCTATCCATAGGCTGTAATACCAAAAAAAGGGGGAAAAGCCCAAATGAAACCCTATTATTTTTCCCTCTCCATATGCTACAGTACCCTCTTCAATTTTTCCCTCATCTTTCCCCCACGCCACCACCTCCTCTAGCCAACCTTCTCCCTGTCGTCCTGCTATTTTGGCTGCAGCCCCTGCCAATCTGTATCGTAATTAAATCAAAGGATTAGGGGAGGAGGTAAGGCCCTGCCGTGACTCTTGTTCCTTTTTTTCTTTCCTGCTGTTTGCTAATTTGTAGCGTGTTGTAGCCTATAGAAAGGCAGGAAGAAGAAAGGAAAAAGGGGTGAGAAGGACCAACGACTGAACTGGTGCCATTGTCAGATCGCAGGAGAGATGAGGTGCTAAACCAAACGGTATGATTCGGCTAGGATTTTGAACATGAGTCAATAACGAAAGCTGTAAACCTTCTTTATACGTACTCGCAATTTTTCATTGTGTATTCTGAGAGATATGCCCTTCTGAAGTCTAATGTCACATTCTATCAGATTACAGTTTAAATATATATTCGATTTTAGGTGCTGTTTTAAGGGGTCCTAGTTGCCAAATTTGTCTGGGTCACTATGGAAGTGTTTGCAGTTCTTTGTATGCTATTTATATAGAATATTTACATGATCATTTTGGTTGAGTAATTATAGAGTTATGAATTTTTGAACTCATCAGCTTGCATGGAGTGACAGAAAACAGTTTGTGTTTCGACAGGGACTCCTGGTCCTGGAGCAATCACGGCACGCCTGATGTTGGCCTTAATCTGCGTCTCATCGTAACTCAAGCGAATCGCTAAGACGACAACACTGCTGGTCTGTACATATTTTGCCCATAATCCTTAGATATTCAGTGATAATGCTACAATCCTCAGAATGTGTCAGTGAAAAGAAGTAAGAATTGTTTTATCATTGTTTGTTTTGTGCTAATGCAGGTAGCATTCTTGCTATTTGTTGGTATAAGTGAAGAAACCATGCTACGTCATCAACAGTTGAGTGGCAAGAACGGTTCAAGAAATTTGTTGATGATACATTTGTTGGCACAAGCGAAGGAGAAACTGTAGCATGTCCGTGTTCATGATGTCGTGGCATGTCATTTAGAACAAAAAAGGATTTTCAGGTTGATTTGCTGATGAGAGTCTTTGATGAAAGTTTCATCCGAGAAGGTGAACCTCTAGCTGATCATAATGACGCAGATTGCAATGATGATGATGCAATAGGTGATGGGCCTCCATTGCACAATCTGGTTACGTCGCTCATTTGTCGTGCCATGCATGGAGAAATTGAAAGAGGTGATGATGAGAAGCCAAATGAGGGTGCCAAGAAGTTTTTTAACTTGTTAAAAGAGGCGCAGAAGGAACTCTATCCTGGTTGCAAGGAGGCCACTAAGGTATCTTTTATTGTCAGGCTCTTTCAGATTAAGTGCATGTTTGGTCTGAGTAATCGTGCCATGGAGGTGGTACTTCTTTTGTTCACATTGGTGCTACCCGAAGGACATTGTATTCCATACAGCTTGGACAAAGTCCAAAGGGTTATTCGAGATCTTGGACTTGACTACCAAAAGATTCATGCATGTGTGAATGACTGTGTTGTTCTGAGGAGATTTTGCTGACATGGATGTCCTCTAACCCTATCCCTCGATGCCCTTGACAAACACATTGTGAGTCTCAGTAGAAAAAAAAAACGATTGTGCTGAAAATGTTGATGGTAGTGGCACGGGAGGAAAGGAGCAGGATCCTTGTAAAATTCTAAGGTATTTCCCACTTATTCCTCAACTTCAAAGGTTATATATGGGAGAGGAAACATCAGGATATATGCGATGGCTCAAGGAAGAATTGGTCAGTGATGGAAAAATGTGGCACCCTGTAAACTCGTTGGCGTGGAAGCATGTGGATGACAAGTATAAGGAATTTGCAATGGATCCACACCATGTTAGGCTAGGTCTTGCATCAGATGGTTTTAATCAATTTGGTATGCTGAATGTTACAAATAATACATGGCCTGTGATCTTAATCCCCTGTAACTTGCCTCCTTGGTTGTGTTTGAAGCAATCCAACTGGATGATGTCGATGTTGATACCTAGGCCAAAATCTCCTGGAATAAACATTGATGTGTATTTGCAGCCCCTTATCGATGAGCTCAAGGATCTATGGGAAAATGGTGTTGATACCTGGGATGCAAAGGCAAAGGAGAATTTTACTCTACGTACGCTTCTATTGGACAATTAATGATTTTCCTGCATATGCTATGCTATCTGGCTGGAGCACAAAAGGCAAGTTTGCATGTCCATACTGTCACAAGGATACTGAGTACTTGTGGTTAAAATTTGGGTTCAAGCATTGTTACATGGGACGTCGCCGGTTTTTACCTTCGGATCACAAGTGGCCCAGGAACAAGGTCAATCTCAATAAACAGACCGAAACTAGGGATCCTCCGGTGCCACTCACAGGACAACAAGTGCTAACACAATATGAGAGTTTTGAGCAATTGAAATTTGGAAAGGTGACAAGAAAATGAAAGCAGCGAGAAGAAGAAACTAGGTGGCACAATTGGAGAAAGAAGAGCATTTTCTTTGAATTGCCTTATTAGGATTCATTGCTCATTAGGCATAATTTGGATGTGATGCACATCGAGAAAAACATATGTGAGAGCATACTTGGGACTTTGTTGGTGCTGGATGGTAAATGTAAGGATAGTGAGAAGGCTCGACTTGACATGGAGAATGTGGGTATAAGGGAGGATCAGCATCCTGTGGTCCGGAATGGTAAGTATACTTTGCCACCGGCGTTGTACACCTTAGGGAAGGATGAGAAGACAATTCTATGCAAATTTCTAGGAGTGAAGATGCCTGATGGTTATGCCTCCAATATTAGGAGATGTGTGGATGTTGAGCGGTGTAAGATGACTGGAATCAAAAGTCATGACTACCATGTTATCTTGCAAAAACTTTTATCTTTAGTGGTACTCAGCATATTGCCTCAAGATTTAGTGATTGCATTGATTCAGCTTAGCAAGTTCTTCAATGCAATATGTTCAAAGGAGCTACAGGAAAAAGAAATTGAGAGCCTGGACACTTTGATTAGAGAGACTCTTTGTCGGTTGGAGATGATATTCCCGCCTGCATTTTTTGATATCATGATTCATTTGCCTATTCATATTATTGAAGAGGCTAGACTTGGAGGCCCTGTGTGCTATAGATGGATGTATGCAGTCGAGAGATACCTACGTACACTTAAAGGCTACCTAAAGAACAAAGCATACCCTGAAGGTTCAATAGCCGAGGGATACATTTCAGAGGAGTGCCTGACATTTTGCTCTTGCTTCTTTGAAGATGTCAGTACTAAGCTTAGTCGACCTGATCGTCATGAAAGCACCATCGTCAGTGAACCGCCATCTGTGATGAGAACATCACTCTTTTAGATACATACAAGAGTCCTCAAATTAGTATTGATGAAACTTACGAACGACAGTTGAGATTAGAGGTGAGCTCGTTTTTAAACACATGTTTTTTTTCTTTTGAAAATAGATTGCTACCTAATAACTTTGTCATGATTAGAAACATTAGAGAGAGTCAAGAAAAGCATGAAGGACTTAAGATGCTCAAGATCAGAACCGCACGTTCGACCTTAGAGGAGATAAAAAAAACTAGGGTTCGAGTCCGACTCGAGCTTCAAGAGCAGTATACACTAAAATGGAGCCCCAGTCTCATATGAGCTCTGTTTTAGACGTTCTAGATACCGTTGGAAAGCTAACAAAATAATCTTTCCAACGGCATTGGTCTTATCTCCAAATTCGACCAAAATCAGCGGGAATCATTGAAACAAGATGATGTCCAGAAACTTCTCTAGTGCTGCAACACTATCTTTTGGCCTTTGGGCCATGTATCTTTTCTAGGCCCATTAGTATTAGGTATTGCCCTTAAGATCGACCTAAACTCTATATAATCAGTAGCCGCCATCATTAGAAGAGGGTTTTTTGATTAGTTTTCTGCTGTTTTTAAACAGTTTCGCCGTTTGACGGCTTGTTGGTTATTCAACTTCGTGATTCAATCTAGATTTCGCAAGTGAGTTGTGTTCTTTCTTGTTCTTGCTTGTGTTCTTCGATTCGCAGGCAGAGATTAGCCTTCTTGGCGAGGTCAATCGTGTGCGTACGGTTGATAACCAGAGGAGAAGTGGTGCTGCGATTGCAGGGTTCGGATCGTGTTGATTTGAGGCCGGATCGATTGTGTGTCGCATCTCCGCCAAATCGAGAGTTATCACGACCTGACGAAAGATCAGGAACCACGTACACATCAAGTGGTAATCAGAGCTTCAGGTATACCATCAGGTTCACATCAAGTGTTGAGTTTGTGTCCTTAGTTTGTGTTTTAGTTGCTGGATTTCGTGATTTTTTTGTATCCAGGTGTTTTCCTTCATCGTTTATCCACATCGTGTTCAGATCTGTTATCGTATCACATCTTAATTGTTTCTTTTGCATTGAAAATTTATCTCACCCACCCACCCATATTTTGATCACAACCAGATCCACGCTTCATATATCCACATCTCCATATTTATCTGTTTTCACAAAAACGTCCACAAAATTCGCATCCAATTTGAAATCCGAATCTGTTTTCAGGCTTTCAAACAAATCTGATTCGGAGATCCATCATTAAAATAGTCATAACTTTTGTTTCTATACTCCAAATTAGACATATAAGTACTTTTTGGATATCTAAAGAAAATTTCACATCCTCTCACGTTCTTAGATTCAACAAAATCATAATAGAAGTTTCTGTTTTTGCGCTCTAAAGTTTCAGCACATATTTAACAGAAACTCGAGATTTTCTCCAGGCCACATCTTTTATCATATTGATCTGAAATTTGGTCGTGTATTATCTTTTCCTGGTTCAGAGAAAAATATCTAAAAAATAAAATAAAAATAAAAAAATTTGTAGACCAAGAAGCCGGAAACTAACCTTTGTTGAATTTTCATGTGCTGAAAAATTTCATGATTTTTGGAGCTTATCATTTGTGTTGTTGCTGCCCTTTGATATTATTCAATATTACTATCTGTTATAGAATTGTGTTCCACTAATCATTATTTTAGCCCTCCAAGCTTCACATATATACCTCAGATCAGCATTGTATTTGACCCTGTAATTGTGAAATTATGACTCTCTGGTTTTTCCTGCCACTGGTTGCACCATCCTTTGCTTTGCTTTGGTAAGAATCTTGCAAGAGCTCGGTAAGGCATTTTTTTTGCGGAATTTTCACCACCCACTCACGGTAGTTGCAGAAATAATATTTTTGCTGTCTATATGCTATTTTCTAACTATGACAGGAAGAAAAGGAGGTGAATAGAATAATATTGTGACAAACTTTGTGAGATGTAATCTACCGCAAAGAGATGTTGCACATAATCAAAAGACGCATAAGTTTCAGACCATTGCTACATCATGTCCTTCCACGAGTAACTATATTCTTTCATCTCTTACTTTATATGATGGTTTAGATTCTACTAAATATATTGTTTGGAAAAATGATATGGATAATCTATTTGGACAATACCGTATGAGTGAAAGGAGAAAACTTTTGAATGTTGGCCATGCATTAGTTAATCATGCTTTAACTTTGTGGCAACATTTATATATAACCAAAAAATATCCTCTAACATAGAGTGATGCTAAATTTTTTATGAGAAAATTTTTTGTTGATACATCTTTAAAATCTATGTCTAGTTGTGATGAACACTCTTTGGAGGAGGAGTTTTCCTATTGCATCTAACTTTTTGCAGGAAATTGAGATCAAACAAGAAGATGAAAGTGATACATATAAGGAGAAAGAAGTTATGCACAATGTTCCATGCATAGCCCAAGATGAGATTGATGATAACACGCCAAA
>BCLF01000126.1:195646-219105 GCA_001602275.1 Zoysia japonica
TTGCAAGAGTGGACTTCCACATTCAAAGTACGTGATGTTCAAACTTGATAGGGCTGATATTACTTTTGCAACCTTGGCATCTCTCAAGGACCAACTTGGGTATGCTGTTCAGAACTTCTTATACTACAAGAGGCGACGTGACAGTGATGTCGCTACACTTGAGGCCATAGATTATACCAGAGATGCAGAGATAATGCTACAAAACAATGAGAGGGAGAGGGAAATTAGATTGTTACTGACCAAGGAGCAAGAAACAGCCCAACAGTTAGCATAACACCCATGAAAAGGGCAAGGCAGCAGATGCTGAATGAGGATGGACCATTTACAGATGAATCAATTGATGAGTACAAGGACTCGCTTGCGAAACTGCAACATGAAACAGACACAGGTATGATCTACAAGTTGTTGCAATCATCCCAATTTTTATTATGCACCTTTCACAGACATATTTGTTAATTGCAGATTTAAGGGATGACTTCAGGGAGGACTGCTACAATAAGTCCACCGATTCAAACTTCTTCTTAGTGTTATAATAAGTCCACTAATTCACACTTTTTCTGGGTGTTCTTGATCCTTACAAGTGATATCAGAGCCAAGTGCTCATTTTCGAGCTTCACCGCTTTGAGTAAGGATGTCGAACGGAATAGAGACTCTGCCCGTATTCGATGGAGACGATTACTCTTATTGTAAGGCTCGCATGCAAGGCTAACTAGAGTCGATCGATGGGAAAGCGTGGCAAGTTACTAACAATGCTATGAATGAGAATGAGAGACTTGATCCTATTTTCATTAAATACAATGCTAAAAATAAGAATACCATGTTTGGATGCATTTCTAATTTTTTTTTTATAAAATCAATGCATCATCCACCATGCATGAGATATAGATTCAATTGCAAAACATACATGAGGGCTCTTTCGAGGCCAAAGAAGAGTGTTACTATGTTCTTAAGAATAAATATGATTCCATCACCATGCAACCTCATGAAAAAGCTAATAATGTTTACTCTCGCTTGCATATAGTGGTGGAGATCAACGCCTTGGGGCTAAGGACAAAATTAATGATGTAAAGGTTATGAGGAAGCTCTTGAAGATGTTGCCATCAAGTTACAACTCCATCGTCACGTCTCTTCCAAGCAACTTGACTACTCATCGTTGACGTTATGCTAGGCAAGCTCACGGCCTATGAGCATCGACTCTTAATTGTCCAAAAACCTTGCCCTACAAGTTGATCAAGAATCATCCAATGGCAAGAATAAGAACAGAAAGGTGAAGGAAGATGAGGATGAGTAGAGTGATAATGAAGACCTTGCGTTGTTGAGGAAGAAGATATTTCGTAAGGAAAAACCGTCATCTTTTAAGAGGAACTTCGAGTGCTTTAATTATGGCAAGAAAGACCATTTCGCTAAGGAGTGCCTCAAGCCTAAGAAGGAGAGCAAGAAGGAAGCATCTAGTGAGAGTGATGATGAAGAACGTAAGATAAAGAGGAAATTTAATAAGAAGTTCTTTATCAAGAAAGAGAGCAAGAGAAAGGAGAAGTCCTCACACAAAGCTTATTTTATTGGTGAGTAGCTCACCGATGATGATTGGACTCTTCATCTTCTAGTGTAGAAGAGCTCACGGATATTGCCATGACAAGCTCCACCAATGAGCTACCATCATCTTCACTATGTTTGATGGCCTAAAGTTGTGAGGGCTTCATTGATGAGGATGATGATCTTGAAAGAAGAGAAGAGCTATGATGATGAAGATGGACCGAGCTACAATGATCTTGTCCTCTTCTTCGAGAAGGTCAACAAGACTATCATCAAGAGACAAGAAGATCGAGATGGTGATCAAGGAGCATGAAGTGGCGGTATTTTGAGTTCGAGAGGTTGAGGGGGAGCTCAATGCACGTAAGCACTCTCATGGTGTTCTATGTGAGTCCTATGAGGATCTCAAAGCGAAGCACGTAGAGCTAAGTGAGAAGCATAATGCATTGGTGCACTCCCATAAAGCTCTTGATCTTGACTTTTTCTTTAACTATTTTAAGCATTTAAATTAAGCTTCGACTTCTTGCAATCTAACCCTCTCTAAAGAGAGTACTACTCTTTAGTCATCTATTTTGAAAGAATATACGAAGCTTAAGGAGGAGAGAGAGGCTGTGATGGATGCATTTGAGCGGCTTACTAGAGGAAGGCAAATTTAAAAAGAAACCCTAAGCAAGAACCTCATCAACAACCACAATCACAAGGGCTTAGGATTATATCCTTCCTCTATCAACATTATTGGCAACCAAGATGAGATACTCGAATGGATAGTCTCGCTCACGGCAGATAACTACTATTGTGAGAAGTGTTGCCTTGATGGTCATCGCTCTATGTATTGTCCCAAGGTTAGTGAGCATAATATTATGTCTAACGCTAATCTTTTCGATGAGTATGTGCACTACAAGCTTATTAGAGATAAAGATGGAAAAGTGAAGACCAAGCTGCTCAGATCGCCTGGGTTCTCAAGGTGATCGTGGACTGAGAGAGAAATCCAAAACTCTCTTGGGTTTTCAAGAAGAAATAAAGAGGCCTAGGTGGTGGACTATGAAGCAAATTGAATATTCTTGAAGTTCACCACATGTCGATCGAGCTACAACGCCAATTTACTCTTCAAAGAGGTTATTCTTGTACATAGTAGAGTATGTTTCTTTTCTTGCAATGCATGGTAGATAGGACTCCTTCGTGGACTAGATGTTTGCACTATCTTGCATCATCTGTAAAAGGATAAAAGAAAAGAACAAAAAAATTAGATCGGTGCCTAACCACCTTGAGATATCCATATGCATGAGATAAGAGCTTAAGGAGGTGGGCTATCTCAAGGCAAAGTGTAGGACATATGGTGAATAAGCTTGAGATGGGTCAAACTTGGCACTTAATAGTTTTTTTTATCCAATGTCCTTAATTTGCTTGCATCTACGTGGCATGCTTTAAATTCTCTTACATTAGACTAACTTATTTGCATGCATTGCATATAGGAACCATGGAGGAGGTGTGTTACTCTATGGAGAAAGTGACTACATTGTCTATATGGATTCACATACTCCACAAAAAGTAATCAAAGTAATTGTTGAGCTTCATGCCAATTGAACCCTATGCTTGAGGTCTTTAACATCTATTTACGTGGATCATGAACTAAGGGTTCATACATTCTCTTTTTGAAGCCTCCTTCTCGATTTGGTTTTTATCGCTCGATCTTAATTGTGATTTGCAAAAATGTTAAACTCTTCGTGAGTTATCTATTTGCAAAGAAGTGTTTGGGAGTTCTCTTTCTAGAGTAGTGGGGTGTTTATTTGGTTTTTTATTGAGTACATTTAAAGTCTAGAAAGAATTCCTTGATTCGGCAATTCTTTGAGGTCATCGGACATTCCGGCGCCTTCACTGGACATTTTGATGACTATATCTTTGGATCAGTCACTTTAGCGGAATCGAAAAGACACCGAACATTTCGACGGTATCATCAGACAGTCCGGTGACTAGAAGAGGAAGCAGGTGCCTCTCTGGATTTGGAATTCTCTAGACACCAGACAGTCCGGCTCCTGGCAGTCATCGGACAATTTCTTTGGACCGGACATTCCAGTGATCACTTTGATCGGCGAAATCTCGACCATCTATTTTCTTTGTAATCAAATTCAGCCGTTGATTTGTTTTTAATCTAAACGCACATGGGAGCTATCTTTTTCATTCGAGTCTTGAGCGCTTCTCGTCGTCATCGCCGCCAATCGTCGTCTCGCCTGCCATCGTGGGGCTTCCGCTCACCGCGCCCTTGCGCCACCACCTCGCAGCATCTCCGGCCGCAGCGCTCGCGCTCCCCTCGCAGCCTCGCACGCGTCCACCCTAGCACACGCTGCACTACTCGCCCTGGCCGTGCCCTCGGGAGCGCTGCCGCGCCGTGACGTCGTCGTTGCTTGCTGCTTCTCCGTCGAGCTCCGTACTCACTGCTCACCACTACAGCGCGCACTGCCTTTGCTCAACCTCGCCGTGTGCTTCTTCCTTAGCCGACACCCGTGCTCACCAAAACCCTCGTGGGGTTTTAGTTTTGGGGTGATCGGTTCATCTTCGGTGAGTTCTTCGGCTATTTCTGGCGCTTCTCCTGCGGGGTATCGTGTTCTATCACCTTCATTTCATCGAAAATGCCCCGCATGCCTTGTTTGTTAATTAATTGCAAAAATTGGTGTAATTTGCTTAAAGGTCTCACCTTTTATTGCTAATTAACATGATTAGTTGACAAATTCTCGTATCTGGTGCCATATTGAAGTCATCTCTTGCATATTTTAGTATGGCATTGAGTCTGCTGTCGCTAGTGTCACAATTTGGATGCTTTGCTATATTATGAATTGTGGCGTTAGTCTGTTGATATCACTATTGCTCTTATTTGCTTTATTTGATCGGTGATATATCCTTGATTTCACTGCTAGGACTTCATTTAGTCGCTCACTTTTTGTGCTTACAACCTATATTTTATTTCTATGTGGTGCAGTGACAATTGGACAGTGGGTCAGGACAGAGTCAGAGGCAGGATTCAAAGGTTTCTGTGGCAGTTCAGATCACCCTTGCACAGGTTAAGAGCCAAGCTAATCCTATCTTATTATGTCAGCTGGTCAGAGCTTTTTGCAGTTGATCTTTCAGACAGTTGATCAAATGGACAGGCAGAGACTGAGTTTTGAGGAGAAAGGGAAGGGCAAGGCAGTTGAGAAGGAGAAGAAGAAGAAGAAGAAAAAGCAGAGGACAGGCGACGCTCAGTGGGACAGAGCCTTAGCTGCTGCAGCTGTGGATATTCCTCCACATAGGAGGCCTGGTGCTTTGAGGATTGGAGGGTTGAGTTTTAGGGGGAGTTGAGGAGGTCGACTCGACAGAGAGTAGCAACCACTTATCTAGTGGCAGAGGTGTAGCCGCAGAGAGCTCCTGCCAGTAGGCAGTCGAGAACCGTCGAGGGAGAGGCAGTCCAGAAGAGTTTACAGCAGAGGATACAGAGATATCCACATCAGAGGACTAGAGTTTGTGAGGTGTGCACTGCTAGAGCCGAGAGAGCTTGTCGGGCCATCGGTAGGATCGCAGAGGTTGAGGTGGATTTGCTGAAGCTAAACGGCTCGGCCATCAAGGCCAAGAGGAAAGTGAATTTCACTGCTTGGGTCCCCGCTGACAGACATGCAGATGCTGGTCAGTTCTGGACAGTACTCCAGTGGCGGATCTACAAGGCCTATAGGAGGCAGCTTGCCACTAAGGGCAAGAGCTCAGCGTTTGCAGCTCAACGTTACTGTTCTTTTGAGGCACTGAGCAAAGGAGCTGGGACAGATATGGAGGAGCATATATATCTTTCAGACGACAGTGGTTACCCAGCCCCTGAGGTAGTTCTGTAGTTTTATGCCTCCCTCTGGATCTCCCCCGATATGTCTTATCTCTAGTTCATGTATCGATGGGAGCCACACTGTTTTAAGAGATCCGATGTTATAGCGGCTTCGGAGTTTATATCTTCTGAGATACGGATCCACGCTCTGGCCGTTTCGGATTTCTTGCCACCTTATCGTCCCATTTGAAGGGAAGGAGCCGAGCGATGAGAGACTGAGTATTGTGTACCCGCCACCACATGGGAATCATTACTCTAGGCACCCTCTGAGAGTAACACACGAGGCACGAGTCTTGAGAGGGTTGCTGGGCAGGATGATAGCCCTGAGAGCTGCTACAGAGAGCGAGTTATCATTCTACATTAGTGGTTGTTCTGCTACTTGCTGAGGCATGAGGTCTTTGACTTAACATACTTGCTGCTTGCTCAGATGGAGGATTGTATATGAGGGGATTGGCACTCGATAGTTTCCTTTGCCCCCTACATATGTCTGTTGCTGAGTAGAGCCAGAGATATGACTGAGGAGTATTCAGCTTTGCCAGAAATCACCACCTCATTCAGTCCAGCAGACCGTTTGACTCCAGTGCTCTTTGAGTGTCTGCTTCACAGAGCACCTCTGTAGGAGAGGAGACTACATCCCCGGAGGATGTTGAGATTGAGGCGCCAGAGGGAGTACAGCCGAGTGCTGGGAGCACTGAGGTTCTAGGTCAGGCCGAGACTTCGACCTCTTATGCTACATTTGACCCTGCTCTTGCTGCCATCTTTGATGCTATTCAGGCAGAGCAAGAGGAGCAGAGGAGATTTTGAGAGGAGCAGGTTGAGCTTATTCGCCAAGAGAAGAGGATCCGACTCGAACGCCTCCATATTGAGGAGTGGCTTCGGATGGAGAGGGAGATTGTAGAGGAGAGGAGACGGCAGGACAGAGTTTCATGAGAGGTCGCAGCGCACTCAGTTGGAAATGGCCGCGGATATTTTGTATATGTCTGCCGGATTCAGAGCAATCACATCATATCTCCAGGAGATCGGTATGCCACCTCTTTCAGCGTTTCCGATGACTACGCTATCGGGTACCCTGCCTTCACAGCTCTAACCTACTGCACCTCAGCCTCATTATTCTTCAGTGCCAGCATTCACTTCTGAGTTGGCAGAGCCAGAGTCAGCAGTAGTAGCAGTCCACTTTCTCTACACTGCTCTCAGCCCCGCATTCACCGTTCGTACCTTTTGGGGTAGTCAGCATAGCTATGACTACTAGGGGAGTTAGTGTTCCTGTCACTTCTTCTCAGTTCTCTCTAGTTTTCTCTACTCCATGTCGGTGCTATTTGCTTCTGCTGAGCCGAGAGTGTCAGTACCAGCATTGGGGTCAGGGACGGCAGTGGATAGTTCTTCGCTTGCTCCGAGAGTTCTTTCTTTCGAGGCTACCACTGCTGAGTCCGTTTTGACAGAGCCACCGCCAGAGGCTTCACAGATAGAGCCAGCAGCCACCATAGGCGAGTAGCCTAGAGCTTCAGATGCAGATATCTTGGTTAAGACCGAATATTCTCCAGAGGAGACAGCTCAGGCCCTTGCCACTGTGAATCAGCCTCAACTTCAGTTGAGGGCAAAGAGCCATCCCTGACGTCTTCTTCAGGCTTGAGCATTTTCGATGATGTTGAGCAGCCAGGAGGAGACCAATCAGTAGCAGCAGCTCAGCCAGCAGAGGAGTAGCCTCCGACTGTCACTGAACCCAGCTCTTCAGCCGCGTAGAATTAGATCTTCTGTAGGAGTTGGGTGAGAGACATGAGGTGTATCGTTCTGAGAGCTAGCTGTCTAGGGGGAGACTGTGGATGGGTAGTTATGGCTCCTAATGCTTTATCTATTTTGCAGGTTTCTTTGTGCATATGCGCTCCCGTCTCATTCTCTATCGTGCACTATTCTTTGTCAAACCAGCGTTATCCCTCTCTATTTGCTTCCTCGGTGCCATCTTTTTGTATGATTAGATGACAAAGGGGGAGAGAGCTACCAAACAAGGGAGAACTAGAGGAGAGCGATGTTTTATACTCATGACAAAAGTGGGAAACTCTTGCAAATTTTTTTGATGAGTCATCAAGGTAAGGGGGTAAGTATTCTTTTGAGATGCATTTTATTCTCTATCTTTTTTCATCTCATTTGAACTATTTGTGAGTATTATGGTTGTCATCAATCACCAAAAAGGAGGAGATTGTAAGCTTCGTGACATTTGAAGTCCCCTAAAATATATGAATTGATTTTGGTGATTGAGTGGGCACCATAATTAAATGTTGTGTTGTAGGTACCACCTCACTAATTTTACATCAATATGGTGGGCTTCCTCGGTGGATGACAATGACGAACCCTATAATAGGAGTTGCCGGGCGTCAGAGGACCAAGACTAAAGACTAGATAGAGTCCATAGTAACGTCGGTACTATTAAGGAGGGTAAGTTCATTTGTCTCCTATCATAGAAGTGTTAGAAGGTGTGAATGCTCTTTAGATCCTCAGAAGCACTAAAGATGGCAGAGGAAGCAAAGTCGAAGGCCGGAGCTCAAGACCCGCTCAAAAGGGACACCAAGATGGAGCGCCCGAGTCTTGGAGGCTTGGTCTAACGCTTGGGTATTGTGTGCGACAGCCGGACCGCCGGTGTCTTCACTCTAGAAGTGAAGTGTACCTTTGTGAGCATCGTTTCAAGAATGATGAGAGGGACCGAGACTCCGAGGGAGTGGTCCAACGAGGATCAGGGGAAGGCGTCTACCTTCGAGACCTCAGGAAAAAAAATCAATGAGCACTCTCTATCTCACTCTTTTTACTTACCGTATTTACTTACCGTTTTAGTAGTGTGATAGGTTGTTTTTTGATTCCTTTTGGTGGCTATGGTGCTAGTGCTTGCTTGTTGTTATTTTTTTATCACTAGCATTGTTAGGGGTTTTGGCATACTAGACTTATTTAGGTTTGCTTTTGTTCCGGTCAAGTCTTATAGTTTTAGTTTCAGAGCGAAACTAGTGCTATAAGTCCACCGATTCAACCCCACCCTTCTCGGTGTCTTTGATACTTACAGTTTTCTTTAATACGATTACATTGAACCTTGTCTTTTTATAATTAAAACAGTCTAGATGGGACTTTTAAGACATGGTGAATCCAGTGGAAAAGATTTGGAAGGATGCTAGGGAGCGGTACAGCGGATGGCGATCAACATTTAGTGCCACGCACAAGGCATACAATACCTATGCTGAGCGAATGAAGAATAAGCCAGAAGATGTAGAGATAGTTGAATGGCACTACTTGATGCTATATTTTGGTCGAGGAGGATTCCTGGTTTGGGGAAATTTATTTTTTTCCTAGAAACACAAAACATAAATATTGCTATGTTCATTGAACTCATTGAGCTTTTGTAGAAGGTTAGCTGCCAAAACTCTAAAAACCATTACCAACAGAAGGCCAAGCATCTGATGGGATCAAAGCCTTTTTCCTAGTCGAGCTATAAGCAGGTAACCATGTTTTAGATAAATCTGTACTGCTGCTAAAATGATGTAATATCCATATAAATGATACAATTTGTCATCTTAGAGAGACCTAGAAACTGGTCAAGAGCCAAGTGATTTGCATTTGTGGATGGCTACTCACACGAAGGATGGTCAATGGTCAAACACCGCATCTCATGATGTCTATGTGAGTACTATCTTCTTCAACACATTTCAATATTGATTACAAGTAATACTATTCATCTTGTCAATTGGTCTAATCATTTATATTCTTTTTTCTACTAGAATGATGCATTTGCTAAAATTTCTGAGCGAGAAGCAATGTCAGAAAGAACTGTCCTTACTACAGAAGAGGAAAGCATTATTTTTCAGTCAGCCTACAAGCAAAGCACACAAAGCAAATCATTTAGACTTTATGGCCATGGATACATGGCAAAATATGCCACACGAAGCCAACTGTTGAATGATAAACTCGAAGAACAAGCACGTGCTGCTGCTGCAGCTCAATATAAAAACAATGAGTTTCAAGATAAGGTACAAAAGTTAGAAGGACAACGTGAAAAAGATGCCGCTGAAAGGGAAACAGAAAAGGAAAAGATGCTGCTAAAAGGGAAATAGAAAAGGAGGCACTTAGGCAAACCCTTAGAGAAGAACTCAGACAAGGACTCAGCCAAGAATTGAGAGAAGAATTTCTCTCTTTGATAGCGCAACAGAGGGAAGACACTGTGCAGAAAGTAAAATATTTGGAAAACATTGCAGCTTTTATGGGTTTATACACTGTGTCTGCTAATCTTTAAACTACTTTTTGATGGTTAGAATAATCCAGAAACCCTCTATACACCGGAGACTGCAGCAAGGCCAAGTGAGGGGACCAATGACAATGCACAGATGAACAAGACAATATATTACCACAGGTAACAATACTTTGCTCAGATGGTTCTATTCACCATTTATTTGTATAGACTGCAGGCAGCTAATATGATCAAACAGCACTACTTTCACAGACTCAACCAAAAAGCATTTTGACCACAGAAAAAGCAAATAGGCTACCTCCCCGCCACACTAGATCTTCTGCTCTTAGTAGAAATCTTTTCACTAAGAACAATGACAGTGCACCAGCAGCTTTTATTTCTTCACAACAACTACTGAACACGGTTAAAAACCGTGCACGGGGAAGAACAGGTATGAAGCACATATCTACCATCTGCTCTCACTTCTTTTTACTGTGATGAAAGCAACTTTTCATGTGTTGACCATGGGCTACAGAAATTCTAGTTTCATGCCTAGTGAATTTTTGCAACAAATGTGGTTTTGGTCAAACTAGTGTAGAGTAAATTTACATACAGGCTAATCCTATGTTGGGTGTGTTGACCTTCCTTGCTTATTTTTTTTGATTATTCAACTAACTGTTACAAATAAGTAGTTTGAAGTTCTCCCATATGTTATATCCATAAAAATATAAAGCTTGTTGTGGGGTAAGACTGAAAACATGGAATTTTTTTGGGTCATTAAGCAGGCTGTGGTGATTATTGGATCATTATGCAGGTTAGAAGACAGTTAACCGATAAGGAGACTTGGAAAAGCTGCTGAAAGCAGATCAGTGTAACCAAATTCTAAGGTCCGAAAGAAATACTTTCACCACTCTGAAAATCTTAAAACTATGTAAGACGAGGGAGTATCTCAAAAGGAACAAATTTATCTTTAGAGTCAAGACGAAATTTAGATTAAATTTAATCCGGCAACAGTCACAAGACAGGTGACTGTTAAGAATCTGACAAAATGGTCAGCCAAGCTTAATGCTTACTCAAATTGGGAACCGAAAAAGGAATAGGAAACAAGCTCGAAATTGCTCGAAACTTTGTAGAAAGTTTCTTCAACACGTGATCACCAAAATAAATCACACGCACCGGTTTTTGCCAAGGAAAAAGAAAGATATGGAATTTCGAATATGGGTAAGTGGTAAGGAGGCATGATTTGTTAAAAAGTCAGATCACTTTACCTTTTTTTTTGTGGGGGGGGGGGGGGGGTCCAAAAGGAATACTTCCAGTGCTCTAAACATTTTGAAACTTGGGGAAATATTGTTTATTCTATGATCTCCATGCTAAGCAACATGCGCAGTTGGATCTAAAAGGAACGGGAAGATATTGAATTTTGAAAATGGCTAACCGTTAAGCAGACATAGAAATCTGCTGGAGTCAGATTAATTAGCCAACTTTTAGGGACTTTAGGAATTCTCTCCCGAGCTCCGGAAACTTTGAAACTTGGTAAGATGATAAAATGGGCCATGGGGAACAACTTTTACTTTGGGGTAATTTGAACTGGATTGAATTCTACAGGGATTTTGAACCAGCTAAGTGATTAGAAAGGAAATTGCATTTGGACCTTTTTTTTTGAAATGGATAAAAGTTGTTAAATTTTTACCATTCTTCAACCTAGGATCTATTGAGTTAAAAAAAAAATTTCCACGTTTCAACACTTTTATTTTAAAAGTTTGAACATTCATTTTAATTTTTAATTATATTCAAATTTGAATCATTAACGGAAATTCCTTGAATCTCTTTTGAACTTGAAGTGAATTTTTGAATTCTCTCTACAACTTTTGATCTCTTGACTTCCAAAGATGCGGGATTTTACAGTAATTGTAAAACAACCTAGCAACTCTATTCAAAATGAAGTGCGGTAAGTAAAGAGAGAGTAAGAGAATGCTAAGCGATTTTTCCTAAGGTCTCCGAAGGTAAGCGCCTTTCTCTAATCCTTAGTGAACCACTCTCGTCGGAGTCTTGGTTCTTTTCATCGCTCCCAGAATGATGCTCACAAGGGTCCACTTCACTCTCGGAGTGAAGACACCGGCGGCCCGGCTCTCGCACACAGTACCCAAGCAATAGAGCGAGCCTCCAAGGCTCGGGCGCTCACTCTGTGTCTCTTTCGAGCGGGGTCTCGGAACCGCATACAAACTTGGTGTCGTCTTCTACAATCTCCTCGGAAGCTCGAACATCGACTCCTAGCCGGTCTAGGCTGCCCAAACCAAGAGTAATAGGCAAAGATCACTTTTCTCAAGCCTCACAAGCTCTAAAAGTCTATGAATGCTCTCTATCACTCTCCTACTTGCATCAAATATCTCCAATCTTGTCTTGTGCTCTCTTGGTGGTGTCCCTTGGCCTCTCACAAGTTTTCTTCAGCAATTCAGAACTCAGGCACACAATAAAACGTCCCCCTCCACGGTTTAAATAGGCTCCAAGCCCAGAAACAATCATTGAAACGTGATATCATAAAGCTGTCTGCTTTATCCAATCACCAGACTGTCCGGTGACTGCTCCCACATGACTGTTCGGTGACTTATCTTCTCGAAGATCAGGGAAACACCCTCTCTGAAATTCATTCTATGTCACACCGGACTGTCCAGTGTATACCTTCACCGGACTGTCCGATGACCTTCTCTTTTGAACTTCCAAATACACATCTTCTGAACTTTAGCTTTTGATACACCGGACTGTCCGCACATTGTACCACCGAACTGTACGGTGACTGCTCTACCTCGACTCCCGAGAGCACCTCTATCTGGACTAGCTCCTCCAGAGCTCACCGAACTGTTTGGTGACTGCATCTTTAGCTGGACTTGAGTTTCGGTCTTCAACTTCGCTTTCTCTACCATCTTCAGTGCTTTCAGAGGTATCTAAGAAGCATTCACACCCTCTAACACTTTTATGACAGGAGACGAGTGACTTGACCCCCCTTAATAGTATCGGCGTCCCTATGGACTCTCTAGCTAGTCTTTAGCCTTGGTCTTCCAATGTCGGAAAACTTTTCTTCTTGGGATCGTCCTTTGTCATCTATCTAGGAAACCCACCATGCTGTAAAGATTAGTGGGATGGAACCTACAATCACAACTATTACCTATGGTGTTCATTCAATCACCAAAATCAATTCATACCTTTTAGGAGGTCATAAAGCTTATAAGAGCCAGTCTAGAGAGAGATGCTTTCTGTAGTCAAGGTGGAGCAGTCACCGGACAATCCGGTGGTGCAATAAACGGACAGTTCGATGAGCATAAGACAAGATTGGAGATCTTTGATGTTAGTAGGAGTGTGATAGAAAGCATTAATACACTTCTAGAGCTTGTGGGGCTTGAGAGGTGTGATCTTTGCTTATTAAGATCCTCAGTGCAGGCGGTCCTTTAAGACAACCGCCGGCATTAAGGTCCTTAGTGCAGGCGGTTGTGTAATGAAGGCCGCCTGCACAAATGTCCTTAGTGCAGGCGGTTGATATAGACACGTGTACAAATGCTCCATTTCCACAGGCTCACTAAAGGCAGCGAAACCATAAACTGCCTGAAGAAACTGCTTTAGAACCGCCTGCGGAGACCATTTTTGTAGTAGTGGATGTAGATGTAATGGGAGATCCAGAGCATCTTACCCATACGTTTGTAAAAAAAAAAGGAGCAAATTAGAGCGGTTAGATTTGTGATAGGAATAGTTAGGGTATAATTAGAGGTGTGAATATAGATATAATCTCTCTAGTGAGATTTGTTTAGGTATAATTAGATGTGTGGATGGAGGTTTATTTGATTGGTGCATTATTAGGGGTAGGGATGAATGAATTTATTATGTGTCATAAAATATAGATATGACTTCATTAATATTAAAAAGTAGTTTTCTTATTTCTCACTAGTTTCGATGCACGTGCTAACCGTACGGTCTAAGTAAAAAAATAGCTTATGAAAACAATATATTAATATTATAATTTGATGTTTCTCATTTTTCACCATAAAAGGTTAAATACAAACTAATGATTCAAACTTTACATGTATCATATCTAAAACTTGATGAAAACAAATATATGTATATTCTCTTTAGACTCATGTTGGCTTCATGACCAATGAGGCCCCTCAAAAGGTATGAATGATTTTGGTGATTGAATGAAAACCGTAAACTAACTCGTTGGATGTTGGTTCAACATTGCTTTTCTCCGTATCTATGAGTTGGTCTCCTCAAGAATGCTCAAAGCTCCGTCGGTGTTCCAAGGTTGAAGGTTGTTCAAAGCTAAGGATGTGTTAGAGCTTGTGTGACTTACTTTTAGACCTTGAGTCAATAGGAAAGCCGATACTATTAAGAGGGTTCGGGTCACTAGCACTTGAGTGATCGGAGAAGATCTTGAAGATGCCAAACTATAGCTCTAGGAAGAGTCACTGGACAGTCCAACGGTTTCACCGCATAGTCTGGTGATGGTTGAAGATAGAACTCTAGAGAGACATGTTTTTGGATGGAGATCAGAAGACGTCACCGGATAATCCGATGGTATCACCGGACAGTGCAGCATGTTTCTGGATGGAGATCAGAAGAGGTCACAGGATAATCAATGGTATCACCAGACAGTGCGGTGAGTGCAGAAGATCAGAGTACAAAAGAAATATTTTCTGGAGCCGATACAGAGAGTCACCGAACAGTCCAGCGAGTCAGTCATCGGACTGTCCGGTGACTCACAGAGAAGGTGTCTTTGGTTGTCCAAAAGAGAAACACACCGGATAGTTCAGTGAAAGTATGCACCGGACAGTCCGATATCATATAGAGTGGACTCCAGAGAGGATGTTTTATATATGATGAAAATACAGGAGTCAGCGAACAGTTCAGCCAGTCACCGGATAATCCGGTGACTGCAAAAAATAGTTAGCCTTTTGGCAATAGGTTCCAACGGCCATGTCAGAGCTTGTAGACAAAGGTCACCAAGAAGAGCATAAGGAAGCATCTAGTGAGATCTTGAGTGTTTTTGAAGAGTAGCAAAGGGTATACATACATTTCTAGAGCTTGTGAGGCTTAGAGGAGTGCCTTTGGCTTGTCACTCTTGGTCTATGGTAGCTTAGACTGGTTGTGCATCATTGTCCGAGCTTCCTAGGATTTGTGGAAGACGGCATCAAGTTTATACGAGGTTACGGGTCCCCCACTTAAAAAGAACACCAAAAGAGAGTGTTCGAGCTTTGGAGGCTTGCTCTTACGAGTGGGCATTGTTCGCTACAATCGAGATCACCAGCTAGAGTGAAGCGTGCCCTGGAGAGCATCGTTCCGAGAAAGACGAGAGGGACCGGTACTCTGACAGAAATAGTCTAACGATGCTTAGGGGAAGGCACCATCTTTTCGATACCTCAAAAAAAATTGCTAAGCATTCCTTTCTCTGTACTCCTTACTTTCCGCATTTGCCATATTGCGAGTAGTATGATAGGTTGTTCTTTTGATTCCTTTTGGTGCCTATCATACTGTGTGTTTGCTAGCTTATTAAGTTGTTCTTCTTTAGTCCTTTCTTTCTATCTAGTTGTGTCTAGTTGTTTTCTATCTTGTCCTTTATCTTTCTTTGTCAATATCTTGCTAGGAGTTGCTCGTTAGATAGCTAAAAAGTAGAAAGAGTTGAAAAAGTAATAGTAGTGTAAGTGCCCGATTCAACCCCCTTTGTATATCCTGAGTATATTCTCATTCTGCATATATATCAATATGCATCATGGCAGGCCGGTGGTGCGATGAGAGATCGATGTTGGCGGGAAGCGATGAGGTGCAGCCGAGGCTGAGCTAACCTTCATGCGATGCGGCATCATGGAGTGTAGAGGATGGATAGCTGCCGTGAGAAACGATTCGCTAGATGACTCGAAAGGAATTTTTTTCCAACAATTTTCTTTGGATCTCATATTTGTTCCAGATAGTTGTATTTTTTTAACTAACAATAGTTTTTGTGGGCTCAAGATCTGGGAGATCCGAAAAAGCTCATCCGTTAGATATGTAAGGGGTGTCTATGTAAAAATTTCATCCATCAGATTTGTAAAAAAAAACAACTCTCACTACAAAAAATATGTTAATTTGTGACGTACCCCTATGAAAAATTTAGAAATCACCATTAACAGGGCAGCAGCTGACTGATCAGTGACGTTTTGTCAAATTCGTCACAATTCATCATAAATTTGTCCTTTGATTGCCTTCATGGTTGTTTATAAAGGAAACTGTTCTATAACCAGATTTCCAAATATTTGATTTTGCATTGTCTAAAGTAAACCTCGTCATGTGTGATTCTTATTTAATATCAAACTGTTGACGCCAAAAAGATCCGGATCAAGCACACCTCATGCACGTTCGTGTGTGGAACGACAGGATCGTCTAACCACAATCACAGCAGCACATGAAAGGTCAAGCTCGGGAGGGACCCTGATGTAGACATCATACCTTCTGATGAGGACTTCAATGAAAAGATTTACACATGATGGATTTGAACTGCAGAAAATTACAAACTTGCAATGGAAGCCACGACTTCATAAGGAATCCAATTTGAGTGTTTAAGTATATTTTGAAAAGCTTATGAAGTCTACTTTCAAATGGATCCAGCCCTACCTTTATACCATGTCGAAGGCAATGCCAATCGTCATTTTTATACAGAAGGTGCTGCATCACCTCAACTTGGGCCGTTGGCCCGTGTATCAAGTTGAGCCCATTAAGTGCACGTCCTAGGGTTTGAGGACGACTACAGCATCCCCTAGTCATCCTTCACTCTATTTAAAGGTCCCAGCCGCCATCAGGAACACTTGGATTTTCTTTTGTTATAGTTTAGCTATTATGCAAACTTTTTTATCTTCAGTTGTGTCCAACGACCACCTGTTAGACAGCCTTTGAGAACCCCACCTTTGAGAGATTTCAGTTTGCCAATCTTGTTTGCTTGTTCTTCGATTGCTTGCAGGAATTGATCTTCGTGATCAGATTGATCTTGCTATGGCGGCGAGATCAATAACCATTTGAAGTTGGTTCTGCGATTGCGAAGGCGCACACGACCTATTCGTTTGTAGTCAGATCGTGAGGGTCGACTCCACCAAATTGATAATTATCACCTAACCGAAAGATCGGGCATCTCAACTACTTATCAATTGGTATCAGCTTACAGGTTGGTCGGTGAGATCTACTCCTCTTTTTTATAATTTTATTCATATTTCCGGTGTCCAAATAAAAGCCCAACAAAAAAAATCTTGAATCATTCTCATTGTCCTAGACCTTTGAGCTTGTGCATCATTCTTTTCCGTAATTTGCATTACTGAATTCGTGGTTGCATTATCGTGTCATGTTGCTGGTCTTAGCGTTTAATTCATTAGAGTTTCAAATTCTTATCATGTCCTTCGCTCATATCTATAATAGAAGGAATGTATGAATCCAAATCTGAGTTTGTTGCAAGTAACAGATTTTGTTGTGGAGAAAAACGATCATATCTTCGTGATCTGTTGCTTGTTTGAAATGTTTTTGTACAATCTAAAAAGATCTCGGCGTTATATTTTTACCTAAACACTACAACACGAACACACTTCCAGCAACGAAAACATAGCAGCGGAATACACATCTGTTGCAGTGCTGGTCCATTCGAACCACGCCCCAGCCCACGCCCCCGCCTCTTCCGTTTATAAGCCATACGCCTCTGCCCAAGTCCTTAAAAAAGAAAAGCACGAAAAGGCACAGGAAGAAAAAACGAGTGGTCCTCTCCGGCTCTCCGTCGCCCAGCGGTGGCTCAGTGCACTCACCGCCTTACCTCGCCTTTGGCCTTCGTGTCATCTTGTGTGCGGCTGCTCTGAGGGAGGGAGATTCTGGTGTTCCTGCCTGCTGGTGATTAGTGAGAGGGCCGGATCTGTTTGGGGCGCCTCCCAGGCTGCGTGCTCTATGAGAGGGCTGGATCCATTTGGGGTTACCTCAGATCTAGCAAAGGTGAGGACCGAGGAGATGGCGGCAGGATCTAAAGGGGTTCCCCATTCCTCATCTCATCTGTGCAGTCAATTTCTCTAGGGCGCCACAAATTAGATCTTTGGGATCAGTTTTCTGAGGTATTCTTCATCAAATCCTCCCTTCCCCTGTTTATTCAAATCTTAATATAGCAGTTCGTGCAGTTGTGGGTAATGTTTGTATTCAGATCTCGTGAAAGTCCCCATAAATCAGATTGGATCCTTTTGATTTGTTTCGTTCTTATGGCCAGGAAGATTCGTTGCATCTGATGCCCCTTCTGTTGTGCACTACACCCATTGGCTCATATGCTTCATTTGTTCTTCCTGCAGGCTCATGAGCTTCGGTTTGGAGGCAGAAAATTTGATGTGTTCTGTGTGGGATTTGACTATTTGGCAGTACAAGCTTGCATTTCCCAAGATCATTCATGTGCTTCTAGGTTTCTGATGTAACGTTCATTGTTGAATTTCGAATTTCCCAAGTTTTCCTATTTCTTAGAGTTCTGTGAAACTCCTAAATTTGATGCTAAAAACAATGAGTCTAAGCACTATGTTGTTTTGGACGTGCAGGCAATCTTCTGACTCACCTGAATTGAGCTCTCTGCTCCTTGTGCATGTAGGCAATCATCAAGACAGCTGATAGACTTGTCTTCATCATTGCAACATACAAATATGTGGACTTCAAGGGGAAAAACAGACAAATATGTGACTGGCATCAAGGGTTCCGTTCCGGTAGCACCCTGCTGAGATTGGTGATTTGTTCCTCAGGGACACCAAGGTGCGCTCGTCATTATCGACAGATTGTCGATACAGATGAAGTGTATGAAAAGATTGATGCTACAGCCGCTGACCCTCGTAAGTCATCTGGTGTTGACTATCCCTACATGTGTCTACCTGGGCGACATGGAGGTCTTATGGCTTCCAATGTGTGTTGATCTGTTGCTCCGAAAGCGCAGAACAAAACCCCTGAAGACACCAATGCACATGGAAGTTCAAGCACACTATGGAGGCAAGTTCAGTAAAATCTCAAAAGCTTTTGGTATCTAAATATGTTTATGATTGATTTCTCTGTACATTGAATTTTTTTTAGAGTTTTGATACATCAGGATAGTGCAGTATTGAATTACAAATAGATTGATGAGTTACAACTGAAATGCCCGTGAGTCGAAGGTGCTAGCGAATTGCATCTGAACCTATGAATGTACTAGTTCATCCATGTTGCTTTCTTTTGTTCTAACTTTTTCACAGGTCAACCCAAAAGACACCAGCAGGCTGTACTGGCTGGAGCGTATTTGTCATTGTTAAGATTAAGAAACATTTTGCTGCTGCCGTTGGTGGTTTGGCTATTAATGAAGACTTCCTCGATAGAAAATGATTTCAGCAACATACTAGATTTAGTTAAGGGAAATATATATTCTTATTGTATAGGGTAGCTGAGAAAACCTGTTTTTTGTTTTAATATACTGTAATTGTACACTATGTTGTCAAATAAAATGGCCAGAGCAGCTTGTAAGAAATTTTTTGTTGTTTTTTCTCAGTGGATGAGCTATAAATTCAGTGTGATTCCAGAATATGCTATCTCTAAATCAAATACAAATAGCAGCACATTGTAATATTAAAAACAGTTATCATGCTTGCAACGCATACAAGAGTTGGAGAGAATGGTATATGCGTTGCTGGCATTGCAATGGTTTTCTATACTATGTTACCCACACATAAATATATGTTGCAATCAACCTTGCAACGGCAGTTGTAGCAATATGCATAGTGAATACGTTGGTAAAGAAGCCAGCAACGTTTATTTGGACTTTTAGCAACACATATATGCGTTGCAAAAAAGGTATTTGTCTTGTAGCGAAAATTTCACCCGAGCGTATCGCAATCACAAAAGAGATCTGCTAGCTGCACTTTTCTTTATCACTGTTTTCATTCCACCACAAAAAAAGAAAAACAGAAAGCCAGAAAGAGAAAAGAAAAGAAAATAAGTCACAGAAAAAGAAAGTCAAAGAATAGTGAAAAAAAAAGAAGAAAAGTGAGTTGTTACTGCTGTCCCGAGCTTTTTTTATCATTTGTGTGACTACCTTTGTATCTAGACTCGCGTCTCTAACAGATTTAGCATAGGACCAGCACTATACCGTTGTCGAGCACTTATTCAACTTTGCATTTCTGATTTGATTGTGCTAATTCTTACTACAAAGTGAAACTATCCTAGCTCCATAGATTTCTACAGCAAACAGAGTTTGTGTCTCTGGCAGTCGCACCACTACTCGTTGACATCGTTGGTAGCAAATCACTCCTGTTGGTTTGGTAAGAACATGTAAGAACTTAGCTGAGCAAGCTTTAGAAAAACTGAGTTGGACACAACCTAGCTTGTTGTCAATTTATTTCGCTGTTTGCTAACCATGATAAGCACAATAAAAAAAAGGAGCTGGTGGTTTACACCTCCACCAAGATGTGAAGATGCTTTAAAATGAGATAAATGATGATATTTTGCAAGTCATTAGTTCGTCAATACCTTATTTTGCTGGGAAATTTGATCCTCATGCATACATTGATTGGGAACTGAATGTAAATAAAAAATTTGATGCACATGACTTGTTTGAAAAAGAAAAGATTTACATTACTTGAAGTATTTTGACTGAAAGTGCTTTGATTGAATAGAAATATATTTGTAGGCACAATAAAGTTTCAGAATCTTGGAAAGACTTCAAATATCATTTTAAAGATGTTTTTATTCCTATATTTTATGTTGATTATTTACGTGCCAAATTAAACAACTTGAAGCAAGATAGTATGACTATTAAACAATACTTTCACGACTTTAAAGTTTGTGTAATGTTTGGTGGATTAGATGAATGCCAGAAAGATACAATCAGTAGGTTTATGAATGGTCTCAATTCTGAAATCCAAATTTTGCTCATCTCTAAAACTTATTACTCAATATCGCACATGTATTTGCTTGCTTGTATTGCTGAAAATCAACTTTTATCATCTAAAGATACAAGCATGAACAATCACCATCACAAAATTGTAGAATGTATTGCTGATGTGCCTTTGTCACAAGAGAAATGTGATAAAGAAGAGTTGTGTAATACTTTATCTGTTACTAATACAACACAACTAGATAGAGAGCACTCGTTTGTTTCTTATCCTATGCCTAACATTTTGTAGGAGAGTCAGCAAAAGTCTGAACGGGACATTGAGCTACTTGACTACTTGACGAAATGAAGGATATGGATAATGATGCTTGTGTGGTGCCTACTACAATGGAGAGTAAGAAACATGATACACATTGTGTGTTCCTCACCATATCTGAATACTCTCATGCTGCTTGTGCTGAATTGCAATTGCTCACTGTTCATACAAGAATTTTGTAATGCTTAGTTGAACCTCCAATGACTTATGCTTTATTTTGTAATACACATTTGTCCTACGATTGTATCAAGTTGTGTAAACAAGTTTCGTTCATTACAAAAACACATCTAGTGTCTAGAGTTGAAAATGTTGTTCTTGAGTACACACATGTGAAGAATAGGCCTTTTTATTGCGCTGATTTGAATGAGGCAAAATTGGAGCTCAAATCTTCTTTAACTTCTTTAGGTTATATTGAATTTGATGTTCTTTATAACCTGAATTATTTAGAGAATAGATTATTTTAGAATTACAGTTTGCAATGTTTTTGCTATTGTGCTTTTCATGCTATTGGGAAATATGATGACATTGCAAATTTTTTAGTATCTAAAATAGTCATATGTACTAATCTGAAATAACCTTTTGAAATGCAAAAACAGTATTAAACAATAGCATGCACTGACACTAACAATGCCTTGCAAAGTTTCTTTACTTTTGTGATTTATCAACAGGAGCAGCCCATGAAGCAGGAGAAGTTGTTGTGGCCTAGCTACATGCTCATCGCTTGTCCTAATATGACAGCAAGAAATTTTGCTGACCACTGGATCAAGCCGAAGACGGCTTGCTATAAAGAAGCAAAGAATAATGAGATCTTATATGTCCTTGTTGCGCCACATGACCACAATAGAATACCCTTGTGACCGCCACCTTTCATGATTTCTGTAGGGCACGGTAGAGTGGCGGTTCTCCAATCTAAACTTGAGTGGAGGACGACTCCAAATGCAGTGGGGAAGGATGATGAGATTATATATATACCTCTGTGGCCTCCACCTTTTGAGATTTTTAGAGGGCAAGGTGGCATGGCTAGTTTTCAATCTGTGTTTGAGTCGAGGATGACTCCAAATCAATTGAGAGAGGATGATGAGATCACATACATACCTCCGTGTTCTCAACCTTTCTTGATTTCAGGAGTTCATGTTGGAGTGGTGGTTTTTTCAATCTGAACTTGAGTCGGAGACGACTCTAATTTAAGTTGGGGAGGATGATGTGGACACCATACATTCTGATGAGGACTTCAATGGAAAGATTCACACACGGTGGATTTGGACTGCAGAAAAGTACAAATTTGCAACGAAAGCAATGACTTCATATAGAATCCAATTTGGGTGTTTAAGTACATTCTGAAAAGCTCATGAAGTCTACTTTCGAATGGATCTAGCCCCACCTTTATACCATGTTGGAGTCAATGTCAATCCTCATTTTTATACAGAAGGTGCTGCGTCACCCCAACTTAGCCTGTTGACCCGTGTATCAAGTTGAGCTCATTAAGGGTGCGTCCTAAGATTTGAGGACGACCTCAACACCCTCTGGTCGTCCTCCACCCTATTTAAAGGTCTCAGCCGCCACCAAGAACACTGAGATTTTCTTTTGTTATAGTTTAGCTCTTATGCAAACTTTTTGATCTTCAGATCTGTCCAACGACCACCTGTTAGACAGCTTTTGAGAACCCTACCTTTGAGAGATTTCAGTTTGCTTATCTTGTTCTTGCTTGTTCTTTGATTGCTTGTAGGAATTGATCTTTGTGATCAGGTTGATCTTGTTGTGTCGGCGAGGTCAATAATCATTTGGAGTTAGTTCTGCGATTGCAAAGGCGCACACGACTTGCTTGTTTGTAGTCGAATCGTGAGGGTCGACTCCACCAAATCGATAGTTATCACCTCACCGAAAGATCGGACATCTCAACTACTTATCAGACCCCATCGGAGCAAGATCTTCCTAGGTATGATTATGGTTTGGTAAGCCAGCTAGATCGCTTTCATTCGATGTTGGGATGAAGGAAGAACAGAAATTAGGGTTTGGAATAGAGATTGGGTACAAGGGATAAAAGTAAAGACATATTTGATTGACGATTGGACAAGATTGGCTCAATCGGCCTTGGGCCTCTTTATATAGAAGTGGGATGGTCTTTTCCCATGGAATCACGAATCCTATTAATTAGAGAACATATTAGATTGGATCTCCTATTAAAACTACCAAAGCCGGCAATATTGATGGAACTCGTGCACGACAATTAAGATTAGAGGTGAGCTCATTTCGAAACACATGTTTTCCTTTGAGAATAGATTTCTAATGATTTTATCATGATTAGGAACATTAGAGAAGGTCAAGGAAAGCATGAAGAAGAACTTGGAGATAATCAAGACCAGCAAGGCACGTTGAATCTCGGAGAAGATTCGATCCAAATTGGAGTCAAGTTGCCCCAGGTTCTAGGAGCAGTCCGTATTAAAACAAACACTCAGGTCGCATACGGGATCTGTTTTAGACGTTCTAGATATGGATGCAAAGCTAAGGGTGTGTTTGGTTGAGCTGTGAGCTGTGGAAAAGCAGTTGTGAGCTCTGAGCTATGAAAAAGCTGATGTAGAATACGAGCTGTGAGAAAACTAAAAGCCGTTTGGTTTAAAGCAGCTGTAAGGTTGTGAAACTGCAAGACAAATATATATAAGTATAACATATAGAATATTATATATGTTATATTTATAAT
>BCLF01000126.1:227700-249625 GCA_001602275.1 Zoysia japonica
AAGTAGGAAAAATGCCGACTGGCTCCACGGACTCGGCGATGACGACCTTGGGTGCAGCTTGGGCGTGGCAGCCGGGACGAAGGGAACCTCGTAGCTTCACGTTCAGAAGACCTGCAACCCGGTTCATCCTAGTTCCTAACAACCAAGCAGATCACGACGAGCAGACAGGAAGAGAACTGGCAAAAGGAAAATTGGATTCTTGAGCTCGAAAGAACCTGATTTTAGAAATTTACCATTTAACTTTTTTGTACACTTAACCACCAAAGTTTCTTCCGTTTAGAAATTTACCACTCTGATTGCTTCCGTCTGGTTTGATTCGTTAGGCGCCAGATTACTTGACATTTCTGTCATTGGCTGTGATGAGCAGTCATCTTCCTCCCCACGCCTCTCCCTGTTGTATTCGTCCTTATTAGCTGAGGTAATTACGTGATCAGAGGGATACATATAGGCACAGCAGTAACGGCGGCAGCTAACCCTAGCCGTGCGCTCATGCATGGGCCTGTAGCAGCTAGCTACTCCCTTCATCCAAAAATAAATGTCGTTTTATATTTTCAAATTTTTCTTTTTACCATTCGTTTTATTCAAAAAAGTTTTTTAAAAAATATTTATTTTATTGTGAACCAATTCATTATTATAAGTACTTTAATTTTGATTTGTTTATTTATGTATTTTTAAAATTTTTTAATAAGACAAATGATCAAACATCGATTTTAAAAAATTAAAAATGACACTTATTTTAAGACGAAGGAAGTAATTACATGGGCCAAGAGCAATGCACGTGGCCAAAGGCCACGCTACAATATACAAGTCTAACAGTCCTCCCTGCCCCACATCTCTCCTTTCTTCATCCCTATGTCCGGATGACCGAGGACCGAGGTGGGGAGCGCCGGCACGCGCGTACTCCTCAGGGGCAGGCAGGTGGCGGCAGTGGCGACCAGAGCGGGGCAGGGGCGGGGGCTCAGTTTGGATCCGGGCACGATGTCACCGTGTCTGACTGAGACACGTTCAGCGCCACCAGACACAGTGACGTCACGGCGAAGGTGGGCAGCAACGGATGGTACACCACGACGTGGAACCTGTCTGCCGCGATGGCAAACAAGAACGCCACTCCCACCAGCAACAGGAAGCACTTGCAGCACCACCCGCGGACGATGCAGCGGGGGCCGGTACTGCAGCGGCTTCGGCCGGTACATGGGCAGGCAAGGCACGCGGCTGCAGCGCACCATAGACGGCAGCATGTGATGCGGAGGACCTGCGCCTTTGGTGATGCGCATGGGACGGGCTTGGCGGCCGGTGTGTACACACGGTCCCCCATTGCTTCTTTAGTGGCTCCCCAGAGAGAGAGAGAGAGAGAGAGAGAGAGAGAGGCAACGGATGAAGTGGAATGGCTGCTGAAATGCCAAAAGCAACTGAAGAAGAAAGGAGAGATGGGGCAGGGAGGACGAACACAACAGGGAGAAAGATGATGACCAAATGCTCACTGCTAAGGTGATAGGACTTCAGTGTCCGATCTTTCGGTGAAGCAATAATTATCAATTTGATGAAGAAGATATTTACGAACTGACTACAAATAAACAGGTCGTGTGCGCCTTAGCAATCGCAGAACTAACTCCGAATGGTTATTGACCGTGCTGGACAGCAAGATCAACCTAAACACGAGGTTTAATTTCTGCAAGCAATCTAAAATCACTCAAATGTGCGGTTTTCAAAAGCTGTCTAATAGATAGTCATTGGACACAACTGAAGATCAGAAAGTTTGCACAAGAGCTAAATAATAACAAAAAAAACCTAAGTATTTTTAGTGGAGGCTGGGACTTTTAAATAAGGTAAAGGATAACTAGGAGGTGCTGAAGTCATCCTCAAACCCTATAACACGCCTCTCAGTGGGCTCAACTTGATACACGGGCCAACAGTCTAAGTTGGGGTGACGTAGCACTTCTGTATTAAAATGATGATTGACACCGACTTCAATATGGTATAATGGTGGGATTGAATTATTCGAAAGTAAACTTTATAAGCTTTTCAGAATGTACTTAAACATATAAATTGGATTCCATATGAAGTCCTAACTTCCGTTGTAAGTTTATACTCTTCTGCAGTCCAAATCCACCATGTGTGAATATTTCAATTGAAGTCCTCATTGGGAGGTATGATGCCCACATCATAAGGGCAGCAAGCGTTGCAAATCAGATAGAAGCTAACACAGTGGTAAATTTCTAAGGATAAAGTCCAATTTACTGCCTTAAAGTATACTCAAAGTTCAAATAACTCTATAAACTGTGTTTTGTTTTATTTTACTCTGCCAAAATATAAATTTGGGTCAATTTACTCCTTTATGGAATTTTTTTTAATTCTCCATGTACAAGCATAATATTGATATAAAACTTTACGAGACGATAAAGCACGTTATAACACATGTTGAAAAAATACGTTTTGATTTCTTTTTCCATTTTTGCACATAGTTTTGTATCTCAAATATTATTTTACTATTAAATGTCTTTCTCTATAAAAATAGTGATAAAATTATAATCATTTTTAAACATATGTTACGATATGCTTTATCATTTTGTAAAGTTTTATCTTATGATTATGTTTGTGTATCGAGAAACAAAAAAGATAAATTATATGAGGGGTAAATTGATCTAAAATTATTTTTTACAACGTAAAATAAATTGAAACGCAGTTTAAAGGATTATTTAGACTTTGAGAGATAATATAATGCTTGGAATTAACCACAGTCGTTTGTTTGATCAGATTTAACGGTTAAAAATAGAGAAGTATTTAATCAAAGGTACTAAAATGGTGAATCCGATACTAAAAATAGTAGGTTCAATAGCAAAAATAGTGAACTCGATACTAATTTGTTTTTAAAAAGGTGAACCTCGTACTAAAAATAGTGGGTATAGTATTTAAAAATAGTGAACTTGATACTAATTTTTTAAAAATCAGTGACTGAGATTAATTAAAAAAGTGAAAATACCTTATGTAACTTTCAAACACCGTAGCTTGTGTTAGACTTTGGCTATACTTAAAAACAGAGTAAATTGAACTGTACCCAATTTCTAAACGGAAGAAACTTCGATGGTATTACAGTTTGGTAAATTTCTAAAGTTAAATACTTCTTTCGAGGTCAAGAATCCAATTTTCCTCAAAGGAAAACCCGACGTTCTCGCTTCTACTGGGCTCCGACGGTGACGACACCTTCTTCAACCCCAGCCGCGACCCCGCTCTCGATCTGGCACAAACGGCGGTGATAGGAGGCACACACTCGGGAAGGTCAAGCGGATGGCTGTAGCTCTCACCTTGAGACGGCGCGGCTAAAAGGGGGTAGGCCTAGGGCTCTCGGACGCCCATCCTCCCACCTACCTCGGCACGACAGATGGTCCGCAGCGCTCGCCACTTTCTCGGCGGAAGAGAAAGCCTCGGGATGCTCGCAAGTCACAAGGGTTCCGAGAGCACGCAAGGCTGTGAGCTGGGGAGTTGTTGACCTCCGCGTGCGGCCCCAGACTCACCTGAGATTTGGTAGGGCTTGCGCCTGCTGTCCAACAGAGAGAGAGAGAGAGAGAGAGAGAGAGAGATGGTTGAACGTGAGAGAGGGGGGGAACCAGGGGAAGGTGAAAGGCACACAGCGCCAAGCAGCTCGGTCGGGCTGGTTTCCCCTACTTGGGTCGCTTGTGAAACAAGCTGGCCGGGCCCAACTCTCAAAACCCAAGAAACATTCAAATTCAAACAAATTTTGCCGAAAGTTCTTTTATTCGAACAGGAGTTCATTTTGGGTTGTTACACCCAAATTGAAAAGTTTGGGGTGTGACATGACGCAGCTTCAACCTCCTCGAGGTTGGCTGCCACCGAAGCCTCCAATCTGTCCATGACTCACCACGGCAGAGCCAATTTCCGTCGAGATGGTCCCCGAGGAAGCTGATGTAGCAAGCTCCAAGGCGGTGATGTGGGATTCCCACTTGGCACCTTAGTCGGCGAATTTCTTGTCGGTGGCGTCGAGTGTGAGCTTCATCATCTGGGATCCATGGCACTGCACTGCTGCGAGCAATAAGTGTGTGTGCTGAAGAAGCCAGGGCCAAGGAACATCGAATCTGATACTAGGATGTTAGCCCCCCGCCAGATCGATCGTGGCAGGGGCTTGAGAATGAGGATCGGGGACGGAGAAGCTTGAGAATGGGGAAAGAGTATCCGGTAAGTATATTCTGATTGATTGGTTCGTTCACAGTTCCAAGCTCATACATATAGCTGGGCTAGTTCTCACACGCTGGCACACCGGCCCACGCCAGTCCACTGACATGAACATTGCTGCGACAGTCATGCACGCTGCGATGGATGCTCCTTTGCTCAGGTTCAGCTGGTGCCACTGTCGCCGTGGTGGAGCAGCCAGCTACGACGGAGGCGATGCAGCCCTAAAGGAAAATGGAAAGCTAAAGCAAGCAAAACACAAATGAAAACAGGAGATAGTAAAGGAAAGATGAGCCAGCTCAAAATTTGGGTGATATTGAGCAACAATACCTATATAGTATAACATGAGTAATAAAATATATTACAGAAACTGATTGAAAGTTTTATAATTAAGTTAGGAGAAGGGATAAAATAGAGTTTTTAAAACAACGCGAAAGCGGTATACAAGAGGATTTCCTTATTACGAGACATGTCTCGCCTTAGGACATGCTTCATTTCTCGTGACCAGAGGTTGGTGAGGAGGGAACCGGTTCACAGGACCAGTTAGCAAGGGGTTAAGCTTTTCACACTCCCTTGCCGCAACAGCTACACCTACTAACTAAAAGAAAAGTTACAACATAACAAAAAAGAAAATAACAAATTATGAGTATTAATTCCTTAACAAGACTTACTCATAAAAAATAGCCAACTATAACCGACTTCTAAGCATAAGAGGCTGACTTACCGGAATGGTTATTTACATAAAACATAGCGCTATTAATGGCTGTTTACTTTCATCTTTTAGCAGTAAGTTAAATTTAAAGAATGTAAATATAATTGGCACTATAAACTATAGCAAACATGGTTGCCAAGCAATTGCTAATAAACTAAGCAAACAATTCATATTATTATTAGTTATGTTTTTACTACGATGTAACTCAGTGAACAAGCGATACTCGATACTGTGAGGGACAACGATTATAATCGATTTACACCAGCTAAAAAAACCCGAAATGCATGACACGTACGAGCTTCCCGAAAGCCGCACGTGGCAACCTTTCACAACAATACTACAGGGCCGGTCCGACGCGCACCTCTCCCAAGCACATGGTACTCCTTGCGATCACTACATTGGGTGCATACATAATTAGATCCAAGTCTTTTATCTACTCCCCTCGAAAGAGAGGTAGGGTTACATCTAAACACTATGGTATCGAGATACATTAGTTTCTTAGGTCCCATTTCCTCAGTATGCATTCAGTACTGTTCAAACTTACTCAATAGGGCCACACTCAAATCGGTCCTTAACCGATACAGACAGAGCTACTACACTTCGGCCATGACTCCACACAAGAAACATGCCTTCATGCCAACCTACTCCCTGCTCGATTTCAGGTTTAGTAGTTTAGGTGATAAAGTAACCAGGTAACAACCTATAGTTGACGGGTGAGGTTTTTCATTCACTCGACTTCTACCGTTAATTATGACTTAGCCTAGCCCTACATCGAGTTACCTGTACCTTATACACTCAATAGGGATAAGTGGCACTATCATGCATCCTAGGGTTTCAAACAACTCCTACAACTTAAAGTGAAGTACATACCATACAATACATAGTGATAAAATAAAATGATTTAAAATAGGGTTAATGCACCGGGGCTTGTCTTCGGTTTGTTGAGAGTTAGCGGGAGACCTTCAGCGACAGACGAATCTTGAGCAACCAGAGCTAGTTGTCCTTCCGCAACGCTTCCTAAATGCATGAAATGATATGCATGCAATTAGTTATGCACCTAACATCATCATAATATTTTAACTCATCATCGCATACGATGATATGTTCACATGCGATGATATGCTTATGAATGACAAGGATTAATATGCGAATGATTTTATGCATGGGTTTATTAAATTAACATGTTATCTGTAATTATAGGGCAAGATTATAATGATCGCAAGGCTTCCAACGGACATAGCTACCCTCGAGGTTGCTTCTGCCAGTTGGTACAGAGGAGGGAGAGAGAAACCACCTGCATACAAAATCAAAAAGAGCCAAGCCCTGAGCATCTAAATGCTTAGCAAGTCTTACCCGTCAATATGGCCAACTACAGTCGACTCCAAGGATATGATGAGGCTGACTCACATGGGATGGCTATTTGCAAAACCAGCACTAATATAGTTAGTCCTTATAGTCAAGTTTTTAGCCGTAAATTAAGTTCACAAAAGGTAAATTTAATTTGCGCTATAAAACTATATCAAACATGGTTGCCAAGCAATCGCTATAAACTATGCAAACAGTCCATATTATTACTATTATTATTATTTGCTTTTTTACTAGAACATGACACAGTGAACAAGCGGTACTCGTTACTATGAGGGGCAGTGATTATAATCGATTTACGCCAGCTGAGAACACCCAAGTAGCACGACGTACGCGCACTCCCAAGGAGTCACATATGATAACCTTTCACAACAACAACATAGAGCCGGTCCGGGTCTCACTCCTCCTGAGTACACGTCCTCCACGCGATACCACACATCGAGGCTATCCGTGGTTGGCCCATGCACCCTCCCAAATATCATCACCAGAAGAGGGGTGGAGGACCGTCCAACCACTACATTGATGGAGTTACGTCGGTATACTAGGCCCATTACACTAGCATGCTCTTGGTACTTTCAAACTTGCCCAACAGGGCCATACTCAAATCGATCCTTAACCGACACAGATGGGACTACCACCATGAAGGCCCAGCCTTCTAAACCTTCCTATACATCATCTACGCTCGGTCTCAGGTTAACTAATGTGTGGGATAAAATAAAACCTATAGCTCACGAGTGACTTTTCATTCACTCAACTTCTACCGTGGAATAAAACTTAGCCTAGCTCTACCTCGAGTTACCCGTACCAACAACACTCAACATGTTAATAAGGTACCTAGCATGAAATTCTAGGTTTTCAAACAACTCCTAAAACCTAATGCACAGTATCTTAATGATATCATACACAGTGATAAAATAACAAAATTTAAAATAGGGGTTAATGCACCGAGGCCTGCCTGGGCTTGCTCACAGTTAGCTTTCTTCGCTAAAGGAACAACTTTACACTCCTCTCCGGAAGAGTCGGGTCCTATATGATATGATATTCAAGGAAAATAATTATGATAGTTTTTAACTTGAATTGAAATCACATGCGATGACAGCCTTTTATTTTTAAAAGATGGCTAGTAAATTTAGTTATAAAACTCCTTTTAAAATGGTTTTCAAAAATATAAAATATAATTTGAGTTGTTCATAAAATCAGAAAGGTTCTAAACTAATTTTTGAGAAATTTTCAGGATTTATTGAAATAAAATGGATTTATAATGATTTAAAAACTGTTTAAACACAATAAAATGCTTATAAAATTACATTTGATGAAAATAAATATGAAATTTTCTAAAACAGAAAGTTTGATTAAATAAACTGAAAAGTAAACTTTTTAAGATTTTATCATGCCAAAGAATAATTATAATGCATTAATGAACTATTGTGTGATCTGAATTATGTAAATTAATTTTATGCATAAAATGAAATATAGTTAGTTCAAAATATTGTTCTAGTTGAGAGGATCTAAAAAAAATTTATTTCACAATTTTTTGAGCTATAATGAATTTTCTACGGATTTTACAAGTTCAAACTGATTTCTGAACAATTAAATAAATTATTTCAAAATAATAAAAGAATTCTAGCCAGGTGGGCCACATGGCAGCTTGTGGACGTAGCCACAATGTGGTCCATTAAGTTCAGTTGTACGGGATCGGTGGCCCATGGTCACACCGGATCCAGCGGCAAGGCCGGCCTGGCTGGCCAGGGCCAAGGTGGCCGTCACGGCGGCGCAGCTCGCTGAACAGCTGTCCTCAGCGGTTGCGGCTGGGTCTGGGTCATCAAAATGGTCGACGCGGCGATGGAAAGACAGCGGAGGGGTCCTCAGGCAGTGGTTCTCACCGGAATATGGCCAACGGCGAGTGGCGGCCGGAGTCGAGGTTCGGCGAGGTGTTCCGACTGGTACGGTCGACGAAACTCCGAGACGCTTGCTCCTATTGCTTCACAGGAGCAAGGAGAGGAGCGGCAAGGGTGCTTCGTCGAGGAGGGCTGCAGCAGGGAGCTCGTTGGAGGGTCGACGTGGTTCAGACCGTCGGCGTTCAAGCTCCAAAACCTCTGCCCAAATGCCCAATAAATGAAAGATTAACTTGCCCAAGAGATGGTTCTGGACGTGTACTACAAGGATCCGACAAGAATCAAGGAGATCCACCACCTGGACAAGCCGGATTTGGAGGGTGTTTGGTCAGCGGCGGCGAGCTTCGAACATTGGGGAAGAGCTCGAATTTGTGCGTCTCGTGGCGGGGAAGGAGGGAAGGAGCTTGGGGGCAGCTTCAGGGCATGTGGGCACAGCTCCGCGATGAAGGAATGGGGCCGGCGATGGCTTGGTTGGGGCTCCCCACGGTGGTGGCCTGAGGAGAGAGAGAGAGAGCGTTTGACTTCGGGAGAGAATGAGGGAGCGCAAGAGAGGGGCTCGGCAGGGGAGAATGGAGGAGGTCGAGCGCATTCATTTGGGAGGGCCACGTTCACTCCGTCGTGGTGCACATGCACATGCAAGGGTGCAGAAGGCGGCACCTGGCCTGTGTGCTGTCGACTGGAGGTAGAAGAAAGGTGCCCTGGGCGGCTGACAGGCGGGTCCCACGGGGATTTCAATTTTTCTGGATTTTTCTGAGATTTTCCATGCAGCTCTCTGTTTTGCATCGAAATCCATACTACCCAAGCTCTATAAATACTGAAATTTGGCAGGGTGGTAAAACTTTTATAAAGGAACAACTTTTATTTTGGTATCAAGTTCAAAATCGAAATAAATAAAATTATATTGAATTTTTAAAAAAGGCAATCTTTTGGAGCAAAAATAATTTATGTAAAATCTTTGAACCTCAAATAAAATCTTACGAAAACCTCTACAATTCAAGTTGTTGTAAAAGATTTCAAGAGAGAATTTTGTTTCACCATATTTCATTGAAAATTTTGAACTCACATTTTGAAATTCAAACTTAAATGCGAACTAGCTGGAATTGATTTAAATCCTTTTTGAGCTCGGTTTTCGTGATTTTGAATTTAAACAAAAATGACTTCTTATTTAGAAACACAAAGTGTTACAATCCAGTTGTTTGCATTCATCGTTCATCGTTTGCATCATTCAGATCTGTTACCGTGTTTACATCTGCTATTTGTTTACTTTGCATCGAAATTTTATCCCACCCACCCATCTCATATTTTGACCACAAACAAATTTACTCTTCATAGATCTACCTCTCCATAATCATCCGTTGCTCAATCATCCACAAAATCGCCACCCGATTTCCTCCCGATTGCGTTTCACACCTTCCAAAATGTGTCTCGGGCACCCTTCGGTAAAACGGGCATAACTTTCTCATACGAACTCAAAATCGGATGAATTTTTTTTTAAATTGTCAGAACGAAAAGACACATTTGGACCTTTGTGAATTTATAATATTTTACGTGCAATTTTAGACATCTTCGTGATTTTCCACAAAACACATCCTTCATTGGATCGATCTGAAACTTCTTCGTGTTCCTGTTTTTGTGCCTTTGAAAAATAAAAAAATAGTGAAAATTCAAAAGAAAAATAAAAAGTGACATCATTGTGTTGTGCTATACCCTGCTGATCACTGATCTTTAGAGCCGCATCTGGTGCTGATCTTTGTGCCTTCTTATCATTGTTTGCATCTAGATTTTCCATAAGATTAGATCAGCAACTATAATTACATACTTAGAACACTTATTCAGTATTACTATCTATTATAGAATTGTGTTCCACTAACCATTATTTCAGCCCTTCAAGCTCCACATATCCACCTTGGATCAGCACTACATTTGAACCTGCAATTGTGGAATTACGACTCTGATCTCTCTTGCCACCGGTTGTGCCATCCTTTGCCTTGCATTGGTAAAAACTATGTAAGGACTTGGTAAGTCGTTTTCTTTTGCAAATCTACCACCACAGAACCCACACCACCGTAGTGTAGGGATAATATCCTTCTTTGCTTCTTTTGCTTTCTAACCATGGCAGGAAAAGATAAGTCAGCAAGTGATAAGAGTGAACCTTCTGATGCTGTCAACTCTCCGAACGACTTCACTAACTGTGTTAGTCAAAATCAACTTGCTGACACTATTGCTATGTTTGATCTGAGGATGACCAAGCAATTCAATACCATAGATATGCACTTTCGAACAATGAACCAAGAATTACAGCGTTTCTCAACTCGTATGACAACCTTTTAGAGACGTCGACCACAACAGAGAGAGGAAGAGAAAGATGAAGTTAATGAAAAGAACTATTCTGAGGTTGACATTTACAATGATAGAGAACAACAAAATAGAATGCGTGATCGTCAACACTGTAACCGTCAAGGTATGAGAGGTAATGAACATCGTGCTCCTTACGAACCTTTCGCTAAGATTAAGTTTACCATCCCACCCTTTTCTGATAATTATGACGCTGAGGCTTACCTTGTTTGGGAGACGGTTGTAGAGCAAAAATTTACATCTCAGTTGGTTCCTGAACAACATAGAGTTAGACAAACTCCTAGTGAGTTTCGAGATTTTGTTTTACTATGGTGGACTGATCTTTGCAAAGAGCATTTGCAACCTGATAGTTATGATAGATTGAAAGATGCTATGCATAACTATTTTGTTCCTCCTTTCTATCAAAGAGATTTGCGTAAAAATTGCAACGCTTAGAACAATATGCTAAATCTGTTCAATAATATTTTGCTGAGTTACAAAAGGGTATGATGCATTGTGGGATAGAAGAGGACTTTAAGATACTATCTGTCATTTTTATGCTGTGTTGCATCGTGAAATTCAGGACATAATTGATTATAAAGACTATGATTCTGTCGAGCAGTTGTTCGACCTTGCTGTGTTTGCAGAAAAAGAATTGTAGGGACGACAACTCTAGAACAGTAGATGTACATATACTCCACAGTCGACGTTTCTTTCTTCTTCGACCACACGTACGCCACCACTGTCGAGCAGGAGGCCTTCCACCACCTCCAACACTGCAATAGCACTGCAACCAACCCCTTCGGTGCAATCTTCGGACTCGAGTAGGCCTTCTTTGCAGGTACCTAACAAGAATACATCCTCCAGTACCTCCACAGGACACTCCTTCAATATCAAGTGCCATAGATGCCATGGCATGGGTCATATGCAGCGAGATTGCCCAAGTTAACGAGCATATGTTGCTACTGAAGATGGAGGATACATAAGCACCTCGAATGTCGAGGATAAAGAATCCGATGATAAGATTCTTGACGATGATGATGGACAAGTATTTGGTGGTGATGATACTTAAATCTACAGGACCATTATTGTCCAATGAGCGCTCTTCGCATAGGTATACCTTGATAAGATTCAATGCTATAATCTATTTCAGATTTACTTTGTGGTCAAGAACCGGCGTGCACGCACGCGTGATCATTGATGGTGGGAGCTGCAACAACTTAGTGAGTACTGATTTGATCACTAAGCTTGAATTGCCCACACGGCCACATCCACATCCGTACTATATCGAGTGGTTAAATGACTCCGGTAAGGCAAAAGTAATGAAAATTTGTCGAGTCACTTTCTCCATTGACACCTATGTTAATTCTGTGGATTGTGATGTCGTACCTATGCAAGCTTGTTCATTGTTATTGCGTCATCCATGAAAACATGATAATGATGCTATCCACTATGGTAAAAGTAATAACTATACCTTCATGCATAAAGGAAAGAAAATTACTTTATTACCTTTGACCCCTCCTAAAATTGTACAAGCTGATAGGGATAGAATTGGTAATGAGAAGAAAAAACATCCTCCTACACCTGAAAATCAGTAAGTAGTAACATTGAAAAGTCCTGTAATGCTTGCAACAAAATCTGACCTCGCTGAAATTTATGATAAAAATGCTTCATGTTATGCTTTGGTATGCAAGGATGAGTCGTTTTCATTTGAGGATCTTGCTTCTTCTTTGCCTTCCCCTATTGCTAACCTTTTTCAGGAGTATCATGATGTCATTCTACACGAGATACCCTCGGGACTACCACCCATTCGAGGGATTGAGCACCAGATTGATTTTATTCCTGAAGCGAGCTTGCTAAACCGCGCCACCTACAGAACCAACCCTGAGGAGACTAAAGAATTCAGCGACAAGTCCAAGACCTTTTGAACCGCGGGTATGTACGTGAGAGCATTAGTCCTTGTGCCATTCCTGTTCTTTTGGTTCTAAAGAAAGATGGTTCTTAGCGAATTTGTGTTGATTGTAGAGCCATGAACAATATCATCATTAGATATCGTCACTCTATTCCACGGTTACACGACATGCTTGATGAATTATGTGGTTCTATATTCTTCTCTAAAATTGACTTGCGAAGTAGATACCACCAAATAAGAATGAAATTGGGTGATGAATGGAAAATTGCTTTTAAGACTAAGTTTAGATTGTATGAATGGTTAGTAATGCCTTTTAGATTGACTAATGCACCTAGTACTTTCATGCGTTTAATGAACGAGGTCTTACGTTCTTTCATTGAAAAATTTGTGGTTGTTTATTTTGATGATATCTTGATTTACAGAAGTCAATGAACGAACATTTATCTCACTTGCGTGCTATTTTTGATGCTTTGAGAGATGCACGTTTGTTTGGTAACCTTGAGAAGTGCACCTTTTGCACGGATCGAGTCTCTTTTCTTGGCTATATTGTTACTCCACAGAGAATTGAAGTTGATGAAGCCAAGATAGATGTGATCAAGAGTTGGCCCACACCCACAACGGTTTCACAAATGCGGAGTTTTCTTGGATTTGCCAGATTTTATCGCCGCTTTGTCCAAGATTTCAGCACCATTGCTTCTCCAACGAATGAGTTGACAAAGAAGTGCAGAGTTTCCTTTATAAAGCCAACCGTCTTTGCTTTCCAGTTGGATCCGTTCGTCTTTTGTTGCTACAGGAGACGCATGGAGGAGGATTGATGGGACACTTTAGAGCGAAGAAGACGGAAGATGTTTTGGCCACACATTTTTTTGGTCAAAGATGAGACATGATGTTGAACGCTTCGTCGCTCGCTGCACTACATGTCAAAAAGCTAAGTCACGACTAACATATGGTTTGTACATGCCTCTTCCCGTACCTTCCATTCCTTGGGCCGATATTTCTATAGATTTCGTTTTGGGATTGCCTAGGACTAAGAGGGGGAGAGATAATATTTTTGTGGTAGTAGATCGCTTTTCTAAGATGGCACATTTTATACCATGTCATAAGACCGATGATGCTACGTATATTGCTGATCTATCCTTTAGAGAAATTGTTCGTTTGAATGGTATGCCTTCTACTATTGTTTCAGATCGTGATGCAAAATTCTTGAGTCACTTTTAGCGTACTTTATGGAATAAGTTTGGAACAAAGTTGCTGTTTTCAACTACATGTCACCCACAAACCGATGGACAAATCGAGGTCGTGAACCGTACATTGTCTGCAATGCTACGTGCTATTTTAAAGAAAAACTTGAAGATGTGGGAAGAATGCTTACCTCATGTGGAGTTTGCGTACAACCGAGCGGAACACTCAACCACTAAGGTAAGTCTATTTGAGGTAGTATATGGCTTTAACCCTCGTGCTCCGATTGATCTTTTGCCTTTGCCTATCAAAAGAGTTCATAATGATGCTAATGCGCGTGCTAATTTTATTCTCAAGATGCATGAAACGACTAAACAAAACATTGAAAAGATGAATGAGAAGTATAAAATTATCGGTAGTAAAGGTAAACATGGAGTTAAATTTGTACCGGATGATTTGGTTTGGTTGCACTTGAGAAAAGATAGATTTCCAGAGTTACAAAAATCTAAATTGATGCCTCGAGCTGCTGGTCCTTTTAAGGTACTCGAGAAGATTAATGATAATGCATATAAACTTGAGTTACCTCCCGGGTTCAGGGTTAGTCCTACATTCAACAATGCAGATTCAAGAGGGAGAGGATGATAAGGACATCTCATCATTAGATACATACAATGCTCCTCCACCTACTATAGATGGTCCAATCACAAGAACTCGTGCACGAGAATTAAATTTAGAGGTGAGCTCGTTCCTTAATACATGTCTTCCTTCCTTTAAAAATAGATTACTAACTAATGATTTTATCATGATTAAGAACCTTAGAGAGGGTCAAGGAAAGAATGCATAAGGACTTGAAGATGCTCAAGGCCAGCAAAGCACGTTGAACCCTGGAGGAGATTCAATCCAACTCGAAGTCGAGTTGCCCCAAGGTTTCAAAAGCAGTCCGCACTAAAACAGACGCCCAGGTCGAATACAAACTCCGTTTTGGACGTTCTAGATATGGTTGAAAAGCTAAGAAGATAACATTTCCAACGGCATTAGCCTCATATCCAAATTCATCTAGAATCATTGAAAATCATTAAAACAAGATGACGTCCAGAAATTGTCTCGGATGTTGCGACATTATCTTTTGGCCTTTGGGCCATGTATCTTTTAAGATCCATTAGTGTTAGGCCCCTAAGGTCGTCCTAAACTGTAAGCTTCATAACCTTTGAAGTATTGGAAACCCCAAAGGTATGAATGTTTTGGTGATTGAGTGAGAATCATGAACTAACTTGTTGGATGTAGGATCAACATATGCTTATCTCAAGAATCTCAGGTTGGCTTCCTCGAGGATGATGGACGACTCATATGGTGATTGAACTCTTGATGGAGCACCACAGTTGGAGGTGGATCAAGGCTAAGGATCAGCTAGAGCCAAGTGCGTCTTAGTGTAGGCTTTGAGTCCATAGGAGAAACCGATATTATTAAAAAGGGTTGAGTCATTTCTCTTTTGTCACATGAGTGTTAGGTTGTTTAGATGCTCTAGGAGTCCCCAATAGCACTAAGGTGGAAAAGCACAAGATGAGAAAGCAAGTGAAGGAAGTTGGAAACAAGATGAAAGTGAAGAATCCAAGTTTCAGCATCGAAATAGGTCATCGGACAGTCCTGTGACTATAAGTTTTAGCATTTTCAGAGAAGGCGAAATCGGTTGTTTCAGTGGATAAAATGGTCACCAAACAGTCCGATGACTATGGAGGATGTAGGATTGTAAAGAGGAGTTTTTGGTTGAAGAAATGAAACAAATGGACAACGGACAATCCGGTGAGGTCACCGGACAGTCCGGTGACTATGAAGGCTGCAGGTTCTAGAGAAGGTTGCAAGCGACTAGATCATCGAAGGAGATGGTCACCGGACAATCCGGTGACTAGAAGGAGATGGAGCCCAGAGAGGATGTACTTGGAGCCCAAGACGGAGGTGATCACCGAACAGTTCGGTGGTCAGAGTCACCAGACAGTTCAGTGACTGGAAAAGCAGTCAGCTTTTTGACAACGGCTGTAAATGGCTATTATGGAGTTGGTAGCCTATATATAGCTATGTACCAGCCCAAGAGAAGATGTCCAAGGGCCAGAAGAATTGAGGGAACATCTTGCAAGAGCCAAGGGCCATCAAGGAGCGCACAAGTGGAAGATTGGAAGATCTTTAGTGCTAAAGGGAGAGTAACTAGAGTATCCACACATTTCTAGAGCTTGTGTGGTTAGAGAGGAGTGATAAGACTTGTTACTCTTGGTCTATAGCAGCCTAGACAGGTTAGGAGTCGGTGATTGAGCTTCTGTGGTGTTTGTGGAAGACGTCACAAGTTTGTGGGCGGTTTTGGGTTCTCCGTTTGAAAGAGACACCAAGAGTGAGCGTCTAAGCCTTGGAGGCTTGCTATAGCACAGGGGTATTGTGTGCAACAGCTGGGCCGCCTGTGACTTCACTTTGGGAGTGAAGTGTACCTTTGTGAGCATTGTTTCGAGAACGACGAGAGGGACCGGGACTCCGACGTGAGTGGTCCAATGAGTAGAGGAAGGCTCCATCCTTTCGAGACCTCAGAAAAAAAAACTTGAGCCTCCCTTCTCTCTTTACTACTTGTCATTTACCTTTCGCTCTTTTATTCATGCAAGTAGTATTGATAGGTTGCTTCTAGTTCACTCATGGTGGGTCTCATGCTAGTGTGCCTTTTTTGATTGCTTTTATATCATCACTAGCATGTGTAGGAGTTGCTTGATGACTTGCTTAGCTTTTAGCTAGTTTACCTTATTTGCTATCCTTTGTCTAGCTAGCTCCTAGCTCCGTCCTTGGTTTATCTCTGTAGACTAGGTTGTTGTTCTTGTTTATCCTTAGTCTAGCTCTAGTGTTCTTTGTTGATAGTCTCTAGCATATTAGGTTGTTCCTTGAGTGTTATCTTTTCACTAGTTTGCTAGGAATTGAGTGCTAGCTCCCTAGTTGGTAGTCTGGGGTAGAAAAGTTAGAATTAGTGAGTGCCCGATTCAACCCCCCTTCTCGGTCACTTGATTCTTTCATAAACTCTATATAAACAAGTAGCAGTCGTCATTAGGGTTAGATTTTGATTAGTTTTCATCTGTTTCCAAACAGTTTTGCCATTTAACGGTTTGTTGGTTTTTCAACTTTGTAATTTAATTCAGATTTTGCAATTGAGTTGCGTTCTTTTTTTGTTTTTGCTTGTGTTCTTCAATTCGCAGGCTGGGATTAGCCTTCTTGGCGAGGTCAATCGTGTGTGCACGGTTGATAACCAGAGAAAAAGTGGTGCTGCGATTGCGGGGTTCAAATCGTGTTGATTTGAGGCCGGATCGATTGTGTGTCGCATCTCTACAAAATCAAGAGTTACCACGACCTAACGGAAGATCATGAACCACGTACACATCACTTTCACTTTTGGACAAGTGTCAGACTTGAACACATATTTAGCAATTTCTCTCTTCATCTTTGTCCACCAAAACTTCTTTCTAAGATCATGGTACATTTTATTACTCTCGAGATGAATAGAGTATTTGGACATGTGAGCCTTATCCATGATCTTCTTATGGAGCTCATGATTTTTGGGTACCACCATACGGTTATTGAACCATAATATACCCTCGTCATCCTCTTTAAACGGCATTGATTCTCCATTCTTGAGTCTTTCTTTAATTTTCAGCATACCTCATCTTTCCTTTGAGCCTCAATTATTTCTTCTCGAAGAGTCGAAACAGAGCAAGATTGTATAAGGCTCCATGTGGAAGAACTCTCACACTTGGTTCATCTTCAAGAGAAGGTAACATTGCTTAAATTTGACAATTATCACAATAAGATTTGCGACTCAAGACATCGGCAACCACATTGGCTTTGCCAGGATGATAGTGGATCTGTAATTCATAATCTTTGATAAGTTCTAGCTATTTTCTCTGCCTCATATCCAGATCTTGCTGAGTGAAGATATATTTCAAACTTTGGTGATGGGTGTAAAGATGCACAAGATTTCCAAGGAGGTAGTGTCTCCATATCTTCAAGGCTAGAACCACAGATGCCAATTGTAGATCGTGAGTAGGATAATTTTGCTCATGACATTGAAGTTGTCTTGAAGCATAACCAATCACATGACCTTTTTACATAAAGACGCATCCCAGACCCGTACTAGAAGCATGACAATACTCATCAAAGGGCTTGGTGATGTCGGGTTGAGTTAGCACGGGCGCTGTGCCCTTCTTCAACAACTCGGTCATTGGCTTGGCAATCTTGAAGAATTTAGGAATGAACCTTCGATAATATTCGGTTAGTCCAAGGAAACTACGAACTTCAGTGACCGAAATAGGAGGCTTCCAATTCAGCACATCTTGCACTTTGCTTGGATCCACGGCAATGCCTTCCGCAGAAACAACATGACCAAGAACCGGCATTTTTTTTAGTCAAAACTCGCACTTGCTGAATTTGACATACAATTGATGATCTCTCTATCGCTGAAGTATGATGCGAAGATGTTCGGCATGCTCTTATTCAGACTAGGAGTATATGAGAATATCATCGATGAATAGCACCATAAATTTGTCTAGCTCCGGCATGAATACCGAATTCATCAAATACATGAAGTAAGCTAGAGCAGTCCAAAAAACATAACAAGGTATTCATATAGACTGTACCTCGTAGAGAAGGCGGTTTTTGGTACATCTTCGGTACAGATTTTAATTTGGTGATAGCCAGAACGAACATCAATCTTCGAAAAAACCTTGGCACCAACCAACACTACTAGGTTTTAACCCTTTAGCCACGCTCCACATCGCAACGACAACAATTTGGTTGCAATACATAGGTGTTATTGCCACAGTTTTTTAGATTTGGTTGCAATAGTAGACAATATTGCTGCAATTATATTTGCATTGTGATTTGTATAAAAATCATGGCAATAAATAGATGATATTGCAACCTTTTACAGTTTGGTTGCAAGTGGTTATAAATATTGCCATGCTATAATATGGTTGTGATACTTTTGATTTTTGTTGCAATATCTATATGCTATTGCAACTATTATTATAATTGTTGCAAGTAGCTACTCCCTTCGTTCTTTAATTGATGTCGCTGTTGACTTTTAAATTCAACTTTGACCTTTCATGTTATTCAATTTTTTTTGATAAATTTAATATATTTTGATATAATTTGACTTATCATTAGAGTTATTTGAATCACAACTTAAAATTTTACACATTCGAGCAAATTTTTTGAATAAGACGAATAGTCAAAGTTGATTGTAAAAGTCAACAGCGACATTAATTTGAAAACGGAGGGAGTATCAATTTTGCAACAGGTATAAAGTGTTGTGTGAATTGTTGCTTGCGTTGTAAGTCTTTCCTATATAGCAACGAAAAAAATTATATGTTGCTTGAAGTAGCTATATATTACCATGAATTCAATTTGTTGGTATACAATATCTCAACCAACTTGCATCCAACGTCAATTTAGTTGCAATACATACATTATTGCCACACTTTTTATATTTAGTGGCAATAGCAAACAATACTGCCACAATTGTATTTGAGTTGTGATTTACATAAAAAATGTGGTAATATATAGATGATATTGCCGCCACTTATAGTTTGGTTGCTATTGGTTATGAATATCTCTATAAAATAATATCATGTAATAATTTTGATTTTTTCACAAATTCTAGGTTCTATTGCAGCTATTTTGATAATCATTATGAGTAGCTATCAAACTTGCAACATGTGTGTGAGGAACCGTCTAAGTTATGTTCCAATTAATTGAATTAGCTTGGTATTCAAACCGAACTCAAGCTCAATTCAACTAACGAGAAATCAACCCCGATAGTCCCTCGATATGCTTCCCAAACTCAGCCCAAGACAATAGCATATCGGTATTCAACGTTACACACATCACATAGGGATCTCACATATATATATATATATATATAAAAGTTATTACAAACCTTATATAAAAGTTCATAACTGGAACAAGAATGAGAGCAGCAGGATTGTAGTTTAGCTCCCAAACTTTCTAGAACATAATTAAACAAGGTACTAAGTTCTTATTTAGATTCTAAAGACGATGATGAGTTCTACGCAGCGGAAAACATTTTTAAAACAAACTGAAAGACAGCGTGCTCAGCCCACGAACACCACCGTCATGCAAAGGACGAACAAGGACTACTCATTCCCTTCACCGGCATCGGTAGGGAAGAAATAGCCAAAAGTCATCTCATCCTCACCTGCAAAACTTCAACATTGCAAACGTGAGTACGAAGGTATTCAGCAAGACTTACTCGTGGGACGTACATCCCGACTCCAAAGATCATGAATGAGGCATTAGCAAGGATAATAATGCAATAAGGCTTAATTGCAAAAAAATAGTAGATATTAATAAATTATAAGTATAAATCTAAAGTAAAGACTCATGGGCAACTAATTACTAAACCCAAGCAATTAAATAATTATGCAAGATCATAATAAGAGATGTGTCAACAATACATCTCCAATATATCCCACGACTTTACTATCAATGATTAAAGAAGTGAAGTTGTTAACTACGATGAAAATCAATGGACACCAAGCTTGGTCATATCCGAGACCGCGGTGATTCGAACCGATTATACACCCTGAAGAGGAGTTCAATTGTACCCACACGACTTAAGGACCATCCAGCTTATGCAACTCGCGACATCACATAAGAGGGTACTCACGTCAATCTTTCTCTCATCCATTCCCGAACGGTTGGACAATCGACATATCAGAGAGGATCGGTCCGTGTCTCGTGGGAGCCCAGTGGTCACTCGTGCGTGTCAGTCAAGACATGCCGCCATGGGCCAAACGCTGGTGTGCAAATGAGATATTCGGCTTGTCTTACCATTATATTCGACATGTAGTATGAACGAAAAGTGCTTAGGCCAACAATTAACAATGGCTGGTCCTTAACCGACACAGACAGGGCTATCGCACATAGGACTCCTTTCCTGCTGCCAACCTATACTTCTCTATCCGATCTCCAATTTATCATCCTTAAGTTTAGACCAACCGTACAAGTAACAAGTTAATTAAAGATCCTATACCTGCGAAAAGGTGATGACCTTCCACCGATTCGACTTCTACCGGTCTAAGCATGGCTAAGCAAGACACACCGTATCTAAGAACTATCAACCCAATCTATAAACCTAAGACTCCAAGGAGTGGGTAATAATCAGATCTAACATAACCACACTTATCCTATTGCCCAACAAATGCAATAATAATACACCAATTCATTTCATAATTTATATAAAATAAAGATAAGTATGCATGATGCTTGCCTTGCGATGTTGAAGTCTTCTAAGCAAAACTACCCACAGGTGTTTCACCCTCTAGAGCTCCCACGTCACTCTCGAGTACGTTGTTCACTGTACAATGAAACAACGACAGTATGAATATACATGCTATGCAATGCCATGACAAATGCAAACAACAAAAAAAATTTATTTGTTGAGTTAATATATGAGAGACTAAGTGGGTTGGTAATTACAAAAATAGTAAATCGATTATTTTATTTATAACCTTTTCTATTACTAGAGGGAGTGGATACTAAATTTTAGGTAGTTAATCATTTTAAAACAATAAGGTAAATAATTTGGCTAAACTTAATAGGTAAAAATATCAGTAGCGTTTAATTAACTACTTTGAGTAATATAACCAAATTTAGTATAAATAATTTAGTTAATTACTAAAGCAATTCACTTAATTTGGTTAGACAAACTAATTTAATACTACTCAGTAATGTTTCTGGACTCTAACCAAATTTTAATAGGTCAAGATTCAGTAAAGATAATTTAGAACAAAATTTGGTTAATTATCAGCAAATATTCTAATTACTATGAATTAATTACTAGAAAACAGAGATAAATTAATTATAAAATAATTACTAAAGAAATTAGCCTAAAACATTTTTATAATGTTCTTTAATACCCTAAGGGACAATTAAGCAAATTTTTAATAATTTAAAGTGCACACATTATTAAATAAGAATTAAACATGCATTAACCAATTTCTGTAATTAATCATTATTAAAACAATTAATTATTGATGTTCATTAGCTTTAGTAAATAGTTTATGAATTTAAGTCTAACAAAGTTGGTTTCATATTTTTCTGAGCCAGTATGAATTTCATGTGAATTTTACAAGTTTTATCGAATTTCTGCGCAAATAAATAAAGAACTTCCGAATGAATAAGAACTCTGGGCCCACAGGGCGACGTGGCAGCCGGAAAACGGGGCCACACTCGCAGCCACAGGACGTGGCGCACAGGATCCCGCCTGGCCATGCTCGCGCGCGCCAGCCATGGCGCGGCGGC
>BCLF01000126.1:250180-262069 GCA_001602275.1 Zoysia japonica
GCCGCGAGGGGCGGTCGGCTCGCCGGAGCAGCTCCCCGGCGGCCGCACTCCCAATGCCAAGCACCAGAACAACCCCCACCACATGGAGAGCTCACTGGAGAGGTCGCTTAGGGAGGCCGCTCACCGGACGATGGTCGGCGGTGAGGGGCGACGTGGTAGAAGGTTCGGCGAGGTCGGGACGGCTCTCTGGTGAACGAAACTCGAAACGGTTTCTTCGTAGAGCTTCACGGTGCCGAGGAGAAGGCCAGCACGGGTGAAGATGGCGTCGGAATGGGCGGAGTTAGACTGTCGACGGTGGGGTTCTTGGGTCCGACGGTCGGTGACAAAAATGCTTGAAATTCCTGCACAAAGGCCACAAATTTTCACCGGGGAAACTCAGCTGGAGGAGCGGATAGAGGTGGAGGGTCCTAAGACGAGTCGAATCGGGAAGGGGCTCACCGAAGAGCGCCGGATTTAGAGAACGGCGCTGGCGACCCGAAGCTCAAGCTTTTGGGGAAAGCTTCGAAATCCGACAGCTTGGCAAGGGAAGGAAGGGGGAGAAGGGTAGTGGAAGCTCGAGGACAGTGGTGCTCTCGCACCTACGGACGCCAAAGAGCCGAGAGGCGCTCGGCGGTGGCGGTCCACTGGCGGCTGCTGCTCGGTCGCGCTCCGGTCGGAGAAGAGAGAAAAAGAGTGCACGAGAGAGAGAGCGTCGGGAGGGAGAGGCTTAAGACGAGGAGGACAGCGAGGTGGGGTGCGTGGCGACCCCGGGCGGCGCGTCTTGTGCATGGGCACCACGGCCCTGGTGCTGTAAGCGGCTGGAGGAGGAAAGCGAAGGCATGGCTGACAGGTGGGGTCCGTCCCCTTTTCCATTTTTCTGATTTTCGGGAATTCCAGTAGCAGCTTCTGTTTTTGCAGCAAACACCCAACTTCCTCTGTTCGGATGAATTTTAAAATTTGCAGGGTTGAAGAACTTTTTATGAGGAACAACTTTCCTTTTTGGAGCATCTTCAAATTCTCAGCGGATTTAATTCTAGAAAATTCGAAAGGCGGATGACTGATTTTAGAGGAATTAAAATAATTTGTGACTTACATTTTTGGTTTTAAATTTTTACAAAAATATTTTTATACTTTCTGAACCTTGTAATCACTTTTAAAACAAGAATTTATTTTTACAACTTCCCTTTGAATACTTGCTTAAAAATTTTTAAATTCAATTCAAATTTGAATTCCTATTGACATCGGTTATTTGAATTCTAGTTTCAAATTTGAATTCGTGTTTCGAGAGACGAGAGATGTTACAATGTGTGTATGCATTCTGTAATTTGTTGCTTGTGTTACAAAGTATTTTCTCTGTCGCCATGAAAAACTTAGACGTTGCATTTAGTAATAGATATGTATTACCAACAAATAATTTGTTAAGGTTGCATTCCATCTCATACACAGCATGAAATATCTAATTTTTAAATTATAATTACAACATGTTGGTAAATATCCTAAATAATGGAAAGCAAAATAGAGGAAAATATAGGACCATATCTCGCACGGGCCCACCGGTCTGCTTCACATAGTGTATAGATACTTAGACATGCTTCTAGCTACACTTTCAATAACTCACACCATGTCTGGCTACGATTTCAAAAATCATCTAAAATTTAGGTGGCATATAGGTTGTTTAAAAAAATACTTCAATTTCAAAACAAAGAAAAAAGGGTGCAGCAAATTTAAGTTTCACAGGTAGGCTGTTTAAAAAAGTTACTTAAAACTCGAAACAAAAAATTTGTTTAAAAAATACTAAAGCTCGAAACAGAAAAAAAAAGGGGCTAACAGCCTTCCAACCTGGGACCTTACCAACGTGTCTTCTCACCACCAAGAAGCAACGCGTGTTTTGTCTTACCAGTGAATATTTTCTATTTCCTCCGTCCCAAAATAAATGACGTTTTTGACTTTCTGAAATCAACATTTTACCATTTATTTTATTTCAAAAAATTACAAAAATACAAAAATAAACTAGCCAAGCTTAAAATGCTTTCAATAATGAATTATTTCACAATAAAATAAATAATATTTTCACTAATTTTTTAAATAAGATGAATGATAAAAAAAACGGTATACATCACAATCTGAATCCTTGTTACATCACATACATCAGTTCAGAAATTGTCCTGCTCCCTCTGTCCTAAAATAAGAATAAGTGTCTTTTTAGATTTTTCGGCTTCCTTTGATTATTTGTCTTATTCAAAAAATTTGTGAAAAAAATATTTATTTTATTTTAAAATGATTCATTGTTAGAAGTACTTTAACTTGACTTTTATTTTTTCTTTTTTTTAAATTTTTTAGATAAAATGAATGATCAAATGGCGATTTTAAAAAGTCAAAAACCAGTCTGAATTGTGAATGCAGCAGACCAGTAAGTAGTCAGGATATATGGCATGTTTAGATTGCTACGAAAACATGCCAAACCAAAAGTTCCCATCCATCCCATCCAGCAAGGACAGAAATGAATCGCAAGTCAAAACCAACTGTTGCAAGCACATTCTGAGTAGGAATTCATTTCCTACCCCTAAACTTGTCTTGCATGTGTACGGGAACAAATGCTGGTACATGAGTGCCATCCAATGCTCCTATGCAGCCCTAAGACCAGGCAAATATTGTTTTATATTAGAATACCACATCAGCAATTATGTTTGAAAAATATAGTAGGAGTTTCATGATTATACCTCAAAGTATGGGTGGAATCTGTCTGGTCTACTTGTAATCTTTCGGTGAGTTTCAGTGGTCCTCATGTATATAAGTTCGCTAGCAAGAAACCCAAGTGCCTCTAGAACAGAGTTGAAGTACCTACTGAATTTTTCACCCGATCGATAAAATCATAAAACTCAAAACCAATAGATCTGTTAGACCAATTTTGACCCACTACATGCATGAACATTGCAACTTGTTCTTCCACTGTAACATGCAATGTGTCCATCAAAAGACCATGTGATCTGAAGTTACCGCATAACCTATGAAAAACTGAGTTTTACATGCGCAGCTTGGCAATACAATGGGCCTGGGTACCAGTATACAGACCACTTAGACGTATTTCCCATGCTATATCACTGTCCACCATGGGACTATATGTCACACCTTCTCGTTTCCGCTTCTGATAATCGAGCAGATAATCGTAGCACACAAGACACAAGGCAATTACAGACAACAGCCTTCTCCGCCAAATATAGTACTGGTAGTAGTAATTATAGTGATAACGCAAGTATGGTTGCATCCTTCGATTCACCTAATTTTATAAAATTCCCAATCCATAGCACAATATAAAATAGTTTAGTAATGAACAGGCATGAGGCAGAAGTGGATTAGATAATATACGGGAGCACATACCTCTGGCGACTGGAGATCTGAAACCAATCACCTAGCTCTGCCTGTTCTATTCACATGGAAGGCAACGCAAATACCTTGAATGGAGACAAGATTCAAGCCAATTAAAATAAAAAAAAAAGACCACTGTTACACAATCCTCAAACATTCGTGAGAATAAAAATTTAGAAAACTAGATGAATTAATCTTACCTCAGATCTGCAGTTCAATCAGGAAGAGGAATAACTCACCCATTGCAGCGACCAAATGGATCTGAGCAACAGGGCATGAGGAGGTGGGGATTAGGAGAATAAGCAGCCGAAGAATAATCAGATGCATTGCACATACCTTCAAACGAATTTTGGAGGCCAGAAGCGTGAGGATCTGGAGGGGAGCAAGTGAGGGAGAAGGGGATTAGAGAAGATACGGGAGCAACTGATGTGGGAGGGAGCACGGAGTGGCAAATATTGGAGTGCCCGTCGGTAGTTTGGCGCTATGAGTGCGCGTTCTTTTTTTCTGCGTGGTGAAACCAAAACATGTTACGCTCCATTTTTTTTTTCCTTGTGGCAGTGATAGCAGCGCTGCGCGCGGCCGCTCGCCAAAAGAGTGGCGAACGTTTTGCTCGCCGCAGTTTGGCTAACCAGATATGCGCTGCCACAATTTCTTTGGCACGCCACTTTTCTGGCCAACAACCAAGCAGCAACCATAGCACGTGTGGGTGTGGCACGTCAAATTTTTGGTATGGCAAACTTTGGCATCAATCAAACAGAGCCATACTTCGCCGCTCCTAGAACCAAAAACTGGAAATGTAGTCTTTTGAGGGTTGGAAGTATCACTTCATCATGCTCCTGGCAGATGATATACTTCACTTTAGGCTGATCAAATACAAGTAAAAACGAGAACGAGCCGTAGCTCGATTGGCAAGCCGTGCGGCTGGTACGCTGCCCGCTAGCGTTCGAACCCAGGTTCGACGCTCGTGTTTCTCACCGGGGTTTATCCCTTTTAATAAATTCACAGGTCCTGAACAGCGCGTGGTGATATAAAGGAACTGCGTCGCCTAGCGTGTGTGAGGTTGCTATGCGTGCGTTCGGATATTACAACTATATCGTAGAAGTCCAGACTAAAAAAAATACAAGTAATAACAGCTTTTTTGGAAGTGCACAGGTGCTATCTGAGCAACATTGGTTTATAGTCCTTGAGCATCTTGAATGATCAAATAATTAGAATATCCTAATTAAACAGCCAGATTTGTTAGAACCAACAACTTGTAAACCAAACAGTCCTTGTGGGTGGGCAGCTGGACTTGTGCTTCTTACCAGGCAAAATTAAGTTTAGCATAGCTCCTTGATCAGACGCATCACTGTTAAGAGAAGACAGAAGTTTCACATGCACGGTGAATGTTTGGGTTTGCACAAGATTAGATGTAATCAAAGTAGGTGAACATCGTACTCTTCCTCCATATAAACTGATGAAAGCACAGAAATAACTGATCTGAATTTCTGTTAGAGAACTTTTACTACCACTGTTGCAGCTCCAATTGATGTTTACAGCTTGCCGATCCACTCCAAGAGCCTGAAAGAAGCCAATAAAATAATTCAAATATCTTATCATCACTAAATATTTAATTTAACTTCCTAAAGACAGAGGCAGGCAGCTCAATTATCAGAAAGGCAAATATGATACATTAGATCAGGATATCAATACCACCACATTGGACCGTTTCCATCCATCAACTTAAAATTGAACCAGGAGAGCAAGCAGCACCGCATTACTGTGAGCAGAACATGTAACTGAATTTTCAAACATACATGCACTCTTCACACCAGAACCATGTCACCCCGTAAATGAGTCTTTTTTCCACAGCGAAATCACTCGGCTGATGCAAAATATGAGCCTCTCGCCAAATTCTGTGCCCAATACCCCGCTCAAGTGAACACAATCTGTTATGTCAATATTTTATTATTGTCATCACACTGCCCTTCACAGCTCCTTCAAAGTTCTCATTTACTGTTTCCTGAACTATTGTCAACTGAAAACAGAGAGGACATTCCTGGTTGGAATAAGTGATTCTTTTTTCATTTTTCACAAGAGATGCAAGTTTAGATCAATGATGATATTGAACCTAAGAAATTACTGACTTCAACTAGGTTGCTCACATTTTGCTTAATTGATTTAAGAAATATTTTAATTATCATTATCTCTATGTTCATTCAAGTTGAAATGCATGGCTTCTGTTAGTTACGTTATGAGTACTCTGTCATAGTTATCATTTATAAGTAATCTGCCATGGTCATATGAACAAAGACAGAGATATCCAATAACTGGCCAACAGATCTCATTGCATTTGCAATCCTCCATCAACAGAAATATGATTAACCTACATCATAACTATAGCAAATAACCAAGTTGGTGGTTCTCTGCAAATCATAGCTACATGTTACGACTGACAAGCAAACCAGCATGAGGAGTAATATAAAAAAGCCAAATTTCTGGCCACTGTAGCATCCTTTTTCCCTCCTGCCCAAATTTCTGTAAACCACCTCCCGCCCAAATTTCTGCTCATACAAATCCAAGATATTCCCTCCTCAAAAACTGCTTCCTTCTTCCAGCCCAGCGCAATTTTCGCACAGTTTCTTTTTTCTCCCAAATGACCCATCCTTCCCACTACCTCCACGTTGCCACAACAGGCTGAGCGCAGCCTCCATCAGGACGCCATCCTGTCAATGGTGCCGCCCCAATCCAGGACTTCTCCTCAGCATGCAACAAGGGCAACGCCTGGTCCTGAGGGCAACAGCCCCGGCGACGATGCCACCCAGTTGGGCAGCGGCGACGGCAACGCCCGCTTGGGCCATGGCATCGAAGCCACTCGTTTGGGCGTGTTGAAGCCACCCTCCAACTCGAAGATGACCATGGGTTTACTCCTCCATACACCAGAAGGTAAGGGGTGGCGCCAACTACTGCTTGGGTTTTGGGAATTCTGGTGATTTTCTGTCTGTTTAGTTCATAGATCGAGAACCGGCTGGGGCAGTTGTAATATTGGGTTTTTTTTAGAATCAGTTATAATATTTTTGCAGCGCTGTTTGTTGTTCTAAACCAAACAAAGTCTTAGCTGCAGTTATAAGAATCGTAGTTCTGAAACCAAATAAATGGTTGAGTGACACTATTTGATGCTATATTTTGGTACAGAACAATTCCAGGTTCGGTGAATTTTTTTTTCAGAAACACAATTATAAATATTGCTATGTATATTTAACGGGTTGAGCTTCTGCAGAAGGTTAGCTATCAGAACTCTACAAACCATCACCAATAAAAGACCAAGCATGTGATGGGATAGAAACCTTTCTCCCAGTTGAGAAATGAGCAGATAACCATGTTTCAAGTACACTAAATTTGTACTATTTCTAAAATGATAAATATTCATATATATTACATTCTTGACATCTTAGAGAGACCTGAAACCATCCATTCACTGGTGAAGAGCCATATGATTTGCATTTGTTGATGGCTACTTACACAAAGGGTGGTCAATAGTCAACCCCCCCCCCCTTCATATGTGTGCTGATATTTGAACTACTTTTTGATGGGTTGGCTGACCCTAAAACAGCTCAGATGAACAATGACAACAGCTCAGATGAACAGAACAATATGTTACGACAGGTAACAATTAAAATGCTCAAATGGTTCCTATCTTCATTGATTTGTACAGATTTCATATAGCTAATATTAATCAAACAATAAGAGGGTTGAATTGGTGGACTTATATAACTAATTTCGCTACGAACTTAAACTATAAGACTCGATCGCAACGAAACAAACCTATTCAGTTCTAGTAGACCAATACCCCCAATAATGCTAGTGAAAAGATAATAACAACAAGCAAGCACTAACACGATAGCGACCAAGAGGAATCAAAGAACAACCTATCACACTGCTCAACGGTAAGTAAATGCAGTAAGTAAAGAGAATGAGATAGAGAATGCTCAGTGATTTTTTATTAAGGTCTCAAAAGGTAGGCGCCTTCCTCTAATTCTCGTTGAACCACTCCCGTTAGAGTCTTGCTTCCCCAGTCATTTCTGAAACGATGCTCACAAGGGTACGCTACACTCCCAGAGTGAAGCCACCTGTGGCTCGACTGTTGCACACAATACTCAAGCGCTACAGCAAGCCTCTAAAGCTCAGGCGCTCCCTCTTGGTGTCTCTTTCGAGCGGGGGACCCGAAACCGCGTACAAACTTTGCGATGTCTTACACAATCTCCTCGAAAGCTCAACCACCGACTCGTTGTCGGTCTAGGCTGCCCATACCAAGAGTAATAGGCACAGATCACTCCTCTCAAGCCCTACAACCTCTAGAAGTGTACGAATGCTCCCTATCACTCTTCTACTAGCACCAAATATCTCTAATCTTGCTATATGCTCTTTTGGTGGTGTCCCTTGGCCTCTCACAAGTTTTCTCTAGCTCTTTCGACAGCAGGCACACTGCAAAACGTCCCCCTCCACGGTTTAAATAGGCTCCAAGCCTAGAAACAACCGTTGAAATGTGATGTCATAAAGCTGACTGCTTATTGCAATCATCGGACTGTCCGGTGACTAGACTACCGAACTGTCCGGTGACCCTACCTCCTCCTGGGCCAGGGAAATACTCTCTCTGGAATCCATTCCAGTGGAAACCGGACCTTCACTGGACTGTCCGGTGACGTTTACTTTTGGACTCCCAGAGACACCTTCTTTGGACTTCGGCTTCGACCTCACCGGACTGTACCGGTGACTGCCACATCGGACTGTTCGGTGTCTTCTTTGCAGCAACTTCAAAGAGGATCTCTCTCTAGACTCTGAAATCCTAGCTCACTAGACTGTCCGGTGACCTCACCGAACTGTCGGGTGACTGTTTTTTCGACTGAACTTGATCTTCAGTCTTCGACTTCGCTTTCTCTACCATCTTTAGTGCTTTTTGAGGATCTAAAGAGCATTCACACCCTTTAACACTTATATGACAGGAAACAAATGATTTTACCCCTCTTAATAGTACCGGCATTCCTATGGGCTCTATGGCTGTGCTTAGCCTTGGTCCTTCGACGCCCAGAAACTCCTTTTCTAGAGATCTTACTTGTCATTCACCGAGGAAGCCTACCATGTTGACGTAGAATTAGCGGAGTGGAACCTACAATCACAATCATTACCTATGGTGTTCATTCAATCACTAAAATCGTTTCATACCTTTTATGAGACTTCAAAAGTCATGAAGCTAACAATTTTCCCTTTTTTGGTGATTGATGACAACCATAATACTCACAAACAGGCTCAAACGAGTTGAAAGAAGATAGAGAATAAAACCCATCTCGAAAGAAACACTTATCCCCTTAACTTGATGACTCCTCAGAAAAATTTTGCAAGAGTTCTCCTTCTTTGTCATGGGTTAGAATTGTCGTTCTCGGCTGTTCTCCCCTGTTTGGTAGCTCTCTCTCCCTCTTTGTCTTCTAATCATCCAAAAAAGATGGCGTCGAGGAAGCAAATAGGGAGGGTTGAGCGCTGGATAGACAAAGGTAAGTGCACGATAGATAGAGATCGGGAGCACATGCACGGAGGAACCTGTAAAACAATCACAGCGCAAGAAGCCATACACAATAGAATTTAGGGGGTTTGTCCAAAAACTGAGTGTATTCCAATGAGCTAAGAGTCGAATGAAACACAAGCTAATCAAAATAACACAAAGAGCCACTGAAAATCGCCAAATAAAATCTAGAATCCTAACTACCCATCCACGGCCTCCCCCCAGACAGCTAGCCCCCAAAAAGCGCTACACCTCAAATCTCACACCCAAACTCCTACAAGAATAACTAATCCTGCGCGACTGAAGAGCTGGGTGCAGTGACGGTCGGTGGCTGCTCCTCTGCTGCTGGCTAGGTTGCTGCTACTAACTCATCCCCTCCTGACTGCTCAACATCATCAAAAATGCTCAGACCAGAGGAGATGTGATGAGGACATCACTCCTTTAGATACACATAAGAGTCCTCAAAATAGTATTGATAAAACTCACCTATGACAATTAAGATTAGATGTGAGCTTGTTCCAAAACACATGTCTTCCATCCTTTGAGAATAGATTGCTACCTAATAACTTTATTATGATTAGGAATATTGGAGAGAGTCAAACAAAGCATGAAGAAGGACTTAGAGATGCTCAAGATCAGAACCTCACGTTCGACCCCAGAGGAGATCCAAATAACTCGGGTTCGAGTCTGACTCGGGCTCCTGGAGCAGCCTGCACTAGAACAGATGCCTCGGTCTCATACGAGCTCCGTTTTGAACGTTCTAGGTATGGTTGGAAAGCTAACAAGATGAACTTTTCAACGGCACCAGTCTCATCTACAAATTCGACGGTAATCAGGGGACAATCGTTGAAACAAGATGACGTCCAGAAACTGCTCGAGTACTGCGACACTATCTTTTGGCCTTTGGGCCGTGTATCTTTTTTAGGCTCATTAGTATTAGGGTTTGCCTCTAAGGTTGATCTAAAATCTATAAATTCAGTAGCCGCCGTCATTAGAGAGAGGTTTTGATTAGTTTTCCTTTGTTATGAAACAGTTTCGCCGTTTGACGGTTTGTTGGTTATCTAACTTTGTGATTTAATTCAGATTTCGCAATTGAGTTGCGTTCTTCTTTGTTCTTGCTTGTGTTCTTCGATTCGCAGGTAGGTATTAGCCTTCTTGGCGAGGTCAATCGTGTGCGCACGGTTGATAACCAGAGGAGAAGTGGTGCTGCGATTGCGGGTTTCGAATCGTGTTGATTGGAGGCCGTATCGATTGTGTGTCGCATCTCCACTAAATCGAGAGTTATCACGACCTGACGGAAGATCGGGAGCCACGTACACATCAAGTGGTAATCAGAGCTTCAGGTATACAGTCAGGTTCATATCTATCCTTGTTTATTTTGCATTCATCCTATCGTCCACAGAAAAGCCGCAACACAAAAAAAATTAGTAGATCGTTAGGTGTTCCCCTGTCCAAGCCGTGTTTAGCCTTTGCATAATTTTATTTCGGAGCCATAGTGTTGAGTTTGTGTCTTTAGTTTGTGTTTTGGTTGCTGGATTTTATGATCTTTTTGTATCCAGGTGTTTTCTTTCATCGTTCATCCACATCGTGTTTAGATCTGTTATTGTGTCACATCTGTTAATTGTTTCTTTTGCATTGAAAATTTATCCCACCCACCAGATCCACGCTTCATATATCCACATCTTCATATTTATCCGCTGCTCAATCATCCACAAAAACGTCCAAAAAATTCGCATCCAATTTAAAATCTGAATCTGTTTTCAGCCTTTCAAACAAATCTGATTCGGAGATCCATCATTTAAATAGTAAAAAATTTTGTTTCCGTACTCCAAATTAGACATATAAGTACTTTTTAGATATCTACAGAAAATTTCACATCCTCCCACGATCCTAGATTCAATAAATTCATAACAGAAGTTTTTGTTTGCGTGCTCCGAAGTTTCAGCACATATTTAACAGAAATTCGAAATTTTCTCCAGGTCACATCTTTTATCATATTGATCTGAAATTTTGTCGTGTATCATCTTTTGTGCTTCTGGTTTAGAGAAAAATATCAAAAAAATAAAATAAAAATAAAAAAATTTGTAGACCAAGAAGCTGGGAATTAACCTTTGCTGAATTTTCAAGTGCTGAAAAAATTTTTTGAGTTCTGGAGCCTTATCATTTGAGTTGTTGCTTCCCTTTGATATCTTTCTTCATATTCTTGTAACATTTAAAATTGTTTATAAGATTGAGCCAGCAACTAGAACATAATACTTGAAACACTTATTCAGCATTCCTATCTATCATAGAATTGTGTGTCACTAACTATTATTTCAGCCCTCCAAGCTCTATATATCCACCTCGGATCAGCACTGTATTTGACCCTGTAATTGTAGAATTACGACTCTCTGATTTCACCTGTCACTGGTTGCACCATCCTTTGCTTTGCTTTGGTAAGAATCTTGCAAGAGCTCGGTAAGACGTTTTTCTTTTGCGGAATTTTCACCACCCACTCACTGTAGTTGCAGAAATAATATTTTTGCTGTTCATATGCTATTTTCTAACCATGACAGGAAGAAAAGGAGGTGAATACAATAATATTGCGACAAACTTTGCGAGATGTAATCTACCGCAAAGAGATGTTGCACATAATCAAAAGACGCATAAGTTTCAGACCATTGCTACATCATGTCCTTCTACAAGTAACTATATTCTTTCATCTCTTCCTTTATATGATGGTTTAGATTCTACTAAATATATTTTTTGAGAAAATGATATGAATAATCTATTTGGACAATGCCGTATGAGTGAAAGGAGAAAGCTTTTGAATGTTGGTCATGCATTAGTTGATCATGCTTTAACTTTGTGACAACATTTCTATATAACAAAAAAATATTCTCTGACATGGATTGATGCTAAAATTTTTATGAGAAATTTTTTTGTTGATACATCTTTGAAATCTATGTCTAGTTGTGATGAACACTTTTTGAAGGAGGAGTTTTCTACTGTACCTCCTACTACATCTA
>BCLF01000126.1:262531-315303 GCA_001602275.1 Zoysia japonica
CCTTTGCAACAAGAAGTAAATGAATACGATACTCCTAATTTTTATCTATTCACTAGTGCTGAAATTAAACATTTCACACCCATTACATGTGAAAATGATGAGCTGAAATTGCTATCTTCTCCAAACACTGTGGGTTATATTGAATATGATTCTTTTTGTGACCTTGCTACAACAGAAAGAACGATATTTTGTAAACCTGAATTGCCTTTGTTAACTAGAACTCATTTTTATGTTACAGACCACTCTGATCATAGAGGTGTGTTTATGGTGCATAGAGTTTATACTTGCTCAAATTTGAAATTCTCTTGCATGGTGAAAATAAATAACAAACTAGATGATGGAAATAGAAAATGTTATGCCTTGTCATGTTTATCTAGTTTTTCTAAGACAACACACTTTATGACTTCTCAGAAGAATGATCTTTTTGATTTTTGTGACAAAAATACTCTATGTGATGCTTTAGTGTGCAAAGATGCCATGTTTGTATCTTGTGATCTTTCTAGCTATTTGTGCGCTCCTGTTACTAACTATTTGCAAAAGTATCATGATACCCAAGAGAGAAAGCCGAGAACGGCTTTCCATCAAGAAGGGGAGAATGATGAGATTATAAGGATCTTTGAGCCGCCAAGTGATTGCGTTCAAGTACCCCCGTGGCCTCCACCTTTTCATACAGGTTTCAGAGTATGGTGAAGTCAAGGTCCATACAATGAACTTAAGTCCAGGACAACTCCAAAACAAGAAGGGGAGGATGATGAGGATATCACTCCTTTAGATACACACAAGAGTACCGAAAGTAGTATTGATGTAACTCACGTTCCAAAACATATGTCTTTCTTCCTTTGAGAATAGATTGCTACCTAATAACTTTATCATGATTAGGAATATTTAAGAGAGTCAAAAAAATCATGAAGAAGGACTTGGAGATGCTCAAGATCAGAACCGCACGTTCGACCCCGGAGGAGATCCAAACAACTCAGGTTCGAGTCTGACTCGGGCTCCTGGAGCAGCCGGCACTAAAATGAATGCCCCGGTCTCATACGAGCTCCGTTTTGGACGATCTAGATATGGTTGGAAAGCTAACAAGATAACCTTTCCAACACAACTGGCCTCATCTCTAAATTCGACTAGAATCAGCAGGAATAATTAAAACAATATGACATCTAGAAACTGCCCGGGTGCTGACACTATCTTTTGACCTTTGGGCCTTGTATCTTTTCTAGGCCCATTAGTATTAGGGTTTGCCCCAAAGGTCAACCTAAACTCTATAATTTCAGTAGCCGCTTTCATTAGAGATAGGGTTTGGATTAGTTTTTCTGTTATGAAACAGTTTCGCCGTTTGACGGCTTGTTGGTTATCCAACTTCGTGATTCAATCCAGATTTCGCAAGTGAGTTGCGTTCTTTCTTGTTCTTGCTTGTGTTCTTCGATTTGCAGGTAGTGATTAGCCTTTTTGGCGAGGTCAATCGTGTATGCACGGTTGATAACCAGAGGAGAAGTGGTGCTGCAATTGCGGGATTCGAATCGTGTTGATTTGAGGCCGGATCGATTGTATGTCGCATCTCCGCCAAATCGAGAGTTATCACGACCTGACGGAAGATCGGGAACCACGTACACATCAAGCGTGATAGGACTTGAGGTGCCCGATCTTTTGGTGAGGTGATAACTATCAATTTGGTGGAGTCGACCCTCACGATCTGACTACAAACGAACAGGTCGTGTGCGCTTTAGCAATCGCAGCACCAACTCCGATTGGTTATTGACCGTGCTGGACAGTAAGATAACCTGATCACGAAGATCAATTCCTGCAAGCAATCGAAGAACAAGCAAGAACAAGATGTGGCAAACCAGGAATCTCTCACAATATGGGGTTCTCAAAGCTGTCTAACAGGTGGTCGTTGGACATAATTGAAGATCAGAAAGTTTGCATAAGAGCTAAACTATAACAAAAGAAAACCCAAGTCTTTTCGGTGGTGGCTGGGACCATTAAATAGGGTGGAGGACAACCAGAGGGTGCTGGGGTCGTCCTCAAACCCTAAGACGCGCCTCTAATGGGCTCAACTTGATACATGGGCCATCGGCCCAAGTTGGGGTGATGCAGCACTTTCTGAATTGGAACGACAATTGCCTCTGACTCAGATGTGATATGAAGGTAAGGTTGGATCCATTCGAAAGTAGACTTGATGAGCTTTCTAGAATGTACTTAAACATCCAAATTGGATTCCATATGAAGTCGTGGCTTTTGTTGCAAGTTTTTACTATTTTGCAGTCCGAATCCTCCATGTGTGAATATTTCTATTGACATCCTCATCAGAGGATATGATATCCACATCATCCTTACCCACTTGAATTAGAGTCGTTCTCGACTCAAGTTCAGTATGTAAAAGTGCCACTCTAATATACCCTCGTGAAATCATAAAGGGTGGAGGCCACAGAGGTATGTATGTGGTCTCATCATCCTCCCTCACTTGATTTGGAGTCATCCTCGACTCAAGTTTATTATCTGGACCTCGACTCCACCATGCCCTGGAACCTGCATAAAAAGATGGAGGCCACGGGGGTATTTGAACGCAATCATTTGGTGGCTCAAAGATCCTTATAATCTCATTATTCACCCCTTCTTGATGGAAAGCCGTCCTCGGCCTTGAACTCATCAAAACCACCTATGTCGTGGAAGGCTTCTTGACATCAACTTAAGCTAGCCGATCTGCACTGGCAAGGGCCTAAGCTGCTTCCTCTGCTGAGTATTCGACCTCGACTAGGATAGCTTTATCTGCCACACTTGGCTGCTCGGCTGTGGTGGCTGTGGCCTCTGCCTCTGAGATCTCGGGCGGTGGCTCTGTCAGAACTGACTCAGCAATGGTAACCTCAAATGATAGAACCCTCGGAGCAAGAAGAGAACTACCAACTGCTGTCCCTGTCTCTAATGCCGGCATTGAAACTCTAGGCTCAGCTGATACAAGCAGTGGCATCATAGAGAACGAGGAAATCGGAGAGAACTAAGAAGAAGTCACTGGCACACTGGCTCCTGCGGTAGTCATGGCTATGCTGGGTGCCCTAAAAGGTACAAATGATGAAAGTGGGGTTGAGAGCAGTGGAGTAAATGTGGACTGCTGCTGCTGCTGACTCTGACTCTGTAGCTCCGATGTGAATCCTGGCACTGTAAAATACTGAGGCTGAAGTGCTGTGAGCTGGAGCTGTGAAGACAGAGGATCCGGTAGCGTAGTCGTCAGAAACGCAGGAAGTGGTGGCAAACCGATGCCCTAGAGATATGATGCAATAGCTCCTAATCTGGCAGACATGTAAGATATGGTCGCTGTCATCTCCAGCTGAGTGCGCTGCGACCTCTCATGAAACTCCCTATCTTGCCGTCTCCTCTCCTCAGCGAGCTCTCTCTCCATTCCAAGCCGCTCCTCAATCTAGAGGCGCTTGAGTCGGATCCTCTCCTCGAACTCGGCCCTCTCTCGGCGTATGCGCTCATCCTGATCCTCTCTGTACCTCCTCTGCTCTGCTTGCTCTGCCTGAATAGCATCCAATCTGGCAGCAAGTGCAGGGTCAAGTGTGGCACGAGAGGTCGAAGTCTCGGCCTAACCTGGAGCCTCAGTGCTCCTAGCTCTCGGCTGTGCTCCCTCTGGAGCCTCAGTCACAACCTCCTGCGGGGCTGTGGTCTCCTCTCCTCCAGGGGTGCTCTGAGAAGCAGACACTCGAAGAACCCATTAGTCGGATGGCTCTGCTGGACTGAAGGAGGTGGTAACCTCTAGCAGTGTTGCATACTCCTCCTTAGTTATAACACCAGCTCTCCTCAGCATCAGGCAAATGTACAGGGCAAAACGTATCTGACGTGCTCCTATCCCCTCATAGATCATATCCTCCATCTAAGCAAATAACATATCAGTCAAGTCAAAAACCTCATGCCTCAGTAGGAAACATAGCAGCCACTGGTGTGGAATGATAACCCGCTCTCTGTAGCCAGCCTGTGGTGCTATAGACTTCCCTAGCAACCCTCTCAATACACGCGCCTCGTGTCTCAACTGTAGAGGGTGCCTCGAGAGTGCTCCCCATGAGGTGGCGGAAAAGCAACACTCATCCTGTCGTCACTAGGCTCCATCCCTCCAAATAGTCTAAAAGGTGGTGAGAAGTTCGGATGGTCAATGCATGGATCCGAGTCTCTAAAGATATGAATTCCAAAGCAGACAAGACATCGGTCCTCTCAAACCTGTGTGGCTCCTCTCGATACATGAACCAGAAGTAAGAATGATCGGGGGACATTCACAGTGAGGCATAGAACTCAAGCACAACATCCTCACTGTACTTCAGCTGCTCGGTGACCAAGTTTGACAATCCTGAAAGATAGGCAATGTGGGTCTCCATGTCAACCCCAGCTCCTCTGCTCAGTGCCTCTAAAGAATAGTGGCGATGTGCTGCAAACACTGAGCTCTTGCCCTTTGTGGCAAGCTGCCTCCTGCTGGCTTCGAATATCCTCCATTGTAAAACTGTCTAAAACTGTCCAGCATCAGCATATCTACCAGCGGGGACCTAAGCAGTGAAGTCCACTCTCCTCTTGGCCTTAATGGCCGGGACCTTTAGCTTCAGCAAATCAACCTCTACCTCGGCAACTCTGACCATGGCTCGGTGAGCCTTCTCGGCTCTGGTCGTGCAAACCTCGCTGACCCCAGATCTCTGATGAGGGCACCTCTGTGACCTCTGCTGTGAACTCCTCTAGGCTGCTTCTCCCTCCGTTGTTCTCAATGGCCTACTAGCAGGAGCTCTCCGCGGCTGCACCTCTACCACTAGAGGGGTGGTCGCCACTCTCTATCGGGTCGACCTCCTCAACTCTCCCTAAGACTCTACTCCTCCTATCCTAAGAGCACCTAACCTCCTGTGTGGAGGCACGTCCACATCCGCTGCTGCTAGAGCACGGTCCCACTCGGGGTCACCTATCCACTGCTTCTTCTTCTTCTCTGGCTAAACTGCCTTGCCCTTCTCCTTCTCATCTACAGAGGATCTCTGTCTGCCCATACTATCAACTGTCGCTGAAAGATCAACTGCAAGATCAACTGACTGTCTGACTTAACAAGATAGGATTAAGTGCTTGGCTCTTAACCCGTCCAAGAACTTCTGGACTTACACTGAAACCTCTGAAACCTGCCTCTGTCCTCTGTCATGTCCCACTGACCAAATGTCACTGCACCACATAGGAATAAAATATGGGATGTAAGCACAAAAGGTGAGTGACTCAAAATAAAATCCTAGCGGTGAAATTAAGGACATATCACCAATCAAATAAAGCAAATAAGCACAACGATGATATCGATAGACTAATGCCACAATTCATATTATAGCAATGCATCCAAATTGTGACACTAGCAACAAGAGACTCAATGCCAAACTAAAATATGCAATAGATGACCTCAATACGGCACTAAGTATGGGAATTGTCAATTAATCATGTCAATTGGCAATAAAAGATTAAACTTTCATGCAAAAGCTACCAATTTCTACAATTAATTAACAATCAAGGCATGCGGGCATTTCCGATAAAATGAATGTGATAGAACTCGATACCTCGGGGAATAGAGTCAAAAACCACCGAAGTGTTTGCCAAAAATACGACCGATCACCTCAAAAGCTAAAACCCTACGCGGGTTTTTGTGAGAAGTGGGGTGATGGCGATGAAATCACACGGCGAAGCAATCTCAAGCTAAGGGTGGTGATCTAGTGGCTGCGGAGCTCGACAAAAAGGTTCAGCTGGCGGTACAGCGCGCGGTGGTGCAGGTGGCGTGAGCTCCGAGCGGCGATGGTTCTAAGGCGAGCTAGGGCACGCGGGGCTTGAGGGCGACGAGGCAGAGCGGCGCGTGAGCAGAGCAAAGGCGCAAGAACGCGGCGGTGGCGCGAAGGCGGTGGCAGTTGGTGGCGACGTAAGGGTGCGACGAGCGGAGGCGATCGACGGCGGGCGGCGACGATCGGCGGCGAGGTGGTCGGCTTCGGCACTGGAACGCACGAATTTTGGAATGAGATTGAAAAGAGCACGTGCGAGTGGTTATAAATCAACTGCCGAGATCAGAGGAATCAAATCGGATGGCCGAGATTTCGCCAAAAACCCCAATCACCGGACTGTCCGGTCTCAAGAATTTTTCCGGTGACTATAAAAGTCTGGACTGTTCGGTGTCTGGAGAATTTCAAATTCCAAAGAAGCAATCGCTTCATCTTCCAGTCATGGAACTGTCCGCTGAACTCGACAGAATATCTAGTGACTGTTCAAATCTGCAGGTCACTCGGTTCAAAGGTACAATCACTCGACTATCCAGTGAAGGCACCAGACTGTCCGGTTTCCTCAAGGAATTCCAGAACCATGGAATTCTTTCTAGACTTCAAATGTCCTCATCAAAGAACCAAATAAACACCACACCTGTCTAGAAAGGAAACTCTCAAACACTTCTTTGCAAATAGATAACTCACGAAGAGTTTAGCATTTTCGCAAATCACAATTAAGATCAAGCGATAAAAATCAAAGCGAGAAGGAGGCTCTAAAAAGGAAATGTATGAACCCTAATTCACGATCCACGTAAACAGATGTTAGAGACCGTTATGCACAGGGTTCAATGGGCATGACTCTCAACAATTGCTTTGGTTACTCTTTATGGAGTATGTGAATCCATATGAACAATATAGTCACTTTCTCCATAGAGTAACACGTCTCCTCCGTGGTTCCTATATGCAGTGCATGCAAACAAGCTAGCTAATGCAAAAAATTTAAAGCATGTCATGTAGATGCAAGCAAGTTAAAGACATTGCATAAAGAAACCTATCCAGTGCAAAGTTTGACCCATCTCAAGCTTATTCACCATATGCCCGTCGCTTTGCCTTAAGATAGCCAAACCATCTTCTCAAGCTCTTCCCCGTACATATAGATATCTCAAGGTGGTTAGACACCAATCTAATTTTTTTGTTCTTTTCTTTTATCTTTTTACACATGATGCATGATAGTGCAAACATCTAGTCTACGGAGTAGTCTTAACTACCATGCAAGACAAGAAAAGAAACCTACTCTACTATGTACAAGAATAACCTCCTTGAAGAGTAGATTGGCGTTGTAGCTCGATCAACATGTGGTGGACTTCAAAAATCTTCAATTCGTTTCATGGTTCACCACATAGGCCTCTTCACTTCTTCTTGGAAACCCAAGAGAGTTTAGGCTTCCTCTCTCGGTCCACGATCACCTTAAAGACCCAAATCTTCTTGATTGTCCTCTTGTCATTTAGTGGTCTGAGCGGCTTACCTTCACTTTCCTATCTTTATCTCTAAAAAGCTTTTAGTGCACGTCCTCGTAGAAAAGGTTAGCGTTAGGCATAATGTTAGGCACACTCACCTCGGGACAATCCTTGGAGCGTGACCATCAAGGCAACACTTCTCACAATAGGAGTCATCTGCCATGAGAGGGACTATCCATTCGGAGATCTCATCTTCGTTGCCAATGATGTTGATAGAGGAAGGATATGTTCCTAAGCCCTTGTGATTGTGGTTGTTGATGAGGTTTTTGCTTTGGATTTCTTTTTGAATTTTCCTTCCTCTAGTGAGCCGCTCAAATGCATCCATCACATCCTCTCTCTCCTCCTTGAGCTTCGTGTATTCTTTCAAAATAGATGGCTCAAGAGTAGTACTCTCCTTAGAGAGGGTTAGATAACAAGAAATAGAAGCTTCATTTAAATGCTTAGGAGAGTTAAAGAGAGAGTCAAGATCAAAAGCTTCATGGGTGCGCACTAATGCCTCATGCTTTTCACTTAGCTATACATGCTTCTCTTTGAGAGCCTCGTAAAACTCATGTAGAATACCATGAGAATGATTAAGATCATTGAGCTCCCCTCAAGCTCTCAAACTCGAAATACCGCTACTTCATGCTCCTTGGTCACCACCTCTATCTTCTTGGTCTTCTTGATGATAGTCTTGTTGGCCTTCTAAAGGAAGAGGACTAGATCATTGTAGCTAGGTCCATCATCTTCATCGTCATTCTTCTTCTTCAAGATCATCATCTTTATCCACATAGCCCTCACAACTTCGGGCCATCAAGCAAAGTGGAGGTGGTGGTAGCTCATTGGAGGAGCTTGTCATAGCAATACCTGCGAGCTCTTCTTCACTAGAAGATGAAGAGTTCAAACCGTCATAATCGGTGAGCCACTCACCAACAATGTAAGCTTTGTGTGAGGACTTCATCTTCTCTTTGCTCTTGCTCTTCTTCTTGACGAAGAACTTCTTCTTAAACTTCCCCTTGGGCTTGTGTTCTTCGTCTTCACTCTCACTAGATGCTTCCTTCTTGCTCTCCTTCTTGGGCTTGGGACACTCCTTCGCAAAATAGGCCAGCCTTTCTTGCCACAATTGAAGCACCCTGAGTTCCTCTTGGAAGATGAGGGTCTTCCCTTGCGAAATAGCTTCTTCATCAAGAGCGCAAGGTCCTCATTGTCACTTTCCTCATCTTCGTCTTTCTCCACCTTCTTCTTTTTGTTCTTGCCATTGGGAGATTCTTCAACATGAAAGACAAGATTTTTGGGCAGTTGAGAGTTGGTGGAGGTGCCCAACATATATCCCTCATAGGCTGTGAGCATGCTGAGAATAACATCAACGGAGAGAGTAGCCAAGTTGGTTTGACAGAGACACGTGACGATGGAGTTGTAGCCTAGCGGCAACATCCTCAAGAGCTTCCTCATGACCTCAATATCATCAATTTTGTTCCTGAGGTCCAAGGTGTTGATCTTTTCCACCACTACATGCGAGCGAGAATAAACATCACTAGCTTTTTCATGAGGTAGCATGGTGATGGAATCATATTTGTTCTTGAGAACATAATAACACTCTTCTTTGGCCTCGGAGGAGCCCTCATGAATGTTTTGCAATTGCACCCAAATATCATGCGCGGTAGATGATGCATTGATCCTAGAAAAGACATTTTTTTATATGCATCCAAACATGGCATTCTTGGCTTTTGCATTGAATTTAATGCAAATGAGATCAAGTCTATCGTTCTCATTTGTAGCGTTGTTAGTCACATGCCACGCTTTCCCGTCGATTGACTCAAGGTAGGCTTGCATGCGAGTCTTCCAATACGAGTAATTGTCCCCATTGAATACGGGCGGAATCACCATCTCGTTGGGTATCCTTACTAAAGGCGGTGAAGCCCAAAAATGAGCACTTGGCTTGGATACCACTTGTAAGGATCAAGGACACCGAAAAGGGGGTTGAATCAGTAGACTTCTAGAACTAATTTTTCTACGAACTTAAACTAGAAAACTGAGTTGCAATGGAAACAAACCTATGCAATTCTAATAGGCCAACACCCCTAACAATGCTAGTGGAAAGATAGTAACAATAAGCAAGTACTAGCACGATAGCCACCAAGAGGAATCAGAGAACAACCTATCACACTACTCAAATGGTAAATAAATGCGGTGAGTAAAGAGAGTGAGATAGAGAATGCTTAGCGATTTTTCTTGTGGTCTCAGAAGGTAGGCGCCTTCTCCTAATCCTTGTTGAACCACTCCCGTGAGTCTTGGTTCCTCTCATCGTTCTCGAAATGATGCTCACAAGGGTACGCTTCACTTTCGGAGTGAAGTCACCCATCGCTCGGCTGTCGCACAAATACTCAAGCACTAGAGCAAGCCTCCAAGGCTCGGACGCTCCCTCTTGATGTCCCTTTCGAGCGAGGGACTCGAAACCACGTACAAACTTGGTAATACCTTCCACAATCACCTCAGAAGCTCCATCACTTCTCTCAAGCCCAACAAGCTCTAGAAGTGTATGAATGCTACCTATCACTCTCTTACTAGCACCAAAGATCTCCAATCATTCTATGTGCTCTCTTAGTGGTGTCCCTTGGCCTCTCACAAGTTTTCTCTAGCTCTTCAGACCGCAGGCACATTGCAAAACGTCTCTCTCCATGGTTTAAATAGGCTACAAGCCTAGAAACAACCATTGGAACATGATGTCATAAAGCTGACTGTTTTATGCAATCACCGGACTGTTCGGTGACCCTTCGTCCTCCTAGGCCAAGGAAACACACCCTCTCTCGAATCCACTCCATAGGACACCAGACTGTCCGGTGCATACCTGTAGTAGACTGTCTGGTGACTTTTACTTTTGGACTCCCAAAGACACCTTCTCTGGACTTCGGCTTCGACCTCACCGGACTGTCTAGTGACTACCACACCACACTGTCCGGTGTCTTATCTGCAGCAACTCTAGAAAGGACCTCTCTCTGGACTCCAAAATCCTGGCTCATCGGACAGTCTGGTAACCTCACCGAACTGTCCGGTGACTGCTTCTTCGACTGAACTTGATCTTTGGTCTTCGACTTCGCTTTCTCTACCAACTTTAGTGCTTTCGAAGGATCTAAGGAGCATTCATACCCTCTAATACTTGTATGACAAGAGACAAATGACCTTACCCTTTAATAGTACCGACGTTCCTATGGACTCTCTAGTTGTTCTTAGCCTTGGTCCTTCGACGCACGAAAACTCCTGTTCTAGGTATCGTCCTTGTCATCCACCGAGGAAGCCCACCATATTGATATAGAATTAGTGGGGTGGAACCTACAATCACAACTATTACCTATGGTGTTCATTCAATTACCAAAATCATCATACTTTTTAGAGGACTTCAAAGGTCATGAAGCTAACAGTTACTTTTACAGACTCAACTAGAAAGTGTTCTGACAATAGAAAAAACATAAGAAACTTCTCCGCCACACTAGATCTCCTGCTCTTAGTAGAAATTTCTTCAATAACAGCAATGACAATCCGTCGGTGACTTTTATTTCTCCACAACAACTGCTGACCATGGCTAAACACCGTGCATGGGGAAGAACTGGTATGAAAGACAAATGACATGTCTGATTATTGTGCATAAATTTTCATATCATCCGATAATAGATCAACAACGACCTCAAAGCGATGGTATGAATATATGCAAACAACCCTTGCTGAAATTTAGAAGTATTATTGCTCATTTTACTGTTGTGTCCAACATGTATTTTTCTGGTCAAATCTAAATTAAATTGCTCATTGTAGTGCTGTGCCGATCAAGTTGCTCAGTGTAGTGTTATGACATTCACATTTGTCATTGTTGTATTGTGTCTATCAGGGTCCATTTGGTCCATTCTTCTTATTCATATCTATACTGAGTCATGGCAGATTGGGTGGTAATAAATAGGAACTGCTAACATGCAGTTTGCTTCAATGATATTGAATAATTTATGTTAGTAAAAAAGCCCTGCCATGCTTCCACCTTCTCAATGATAGTTTTATTACCCAAGAATGATGTCGTTGCTATTTGGGCTCAGCACACATGATGTATAAAGTAAAACAAGAAAAAACCGCATTGTTAACAACATTGTGGCCGGAGGGAACTAACATAAATGTTGTGCAATAGCTCTTAGTGTTACTGTCCAATCTGTTGTTTTTTTTTGTTCCTTAGCTTCATGTTCTTGTTGCTAGTGTTCTAGTCATTCCATGCAATGTGAATACCATGATGTATAATATGTTGTCAAATTATTAATTTGTTGCGATAAGAGACAATACCATGATGCTCATTTGTTGCGATGCATCATTTCCATGGTTCCCGTTTGTTGCTACGTAGTACTTATTGCCATGTTCATTGACCATTGCTATATGATATAGTTACCAAGAACAAAATTTTAAGTATCTCTAGCAACAACATATCATATGTTGCCATAAATACTATTGCATCCGACTATGGTTCGTTCAACTGTCATGGTAATAATGTCTATTGCCACCAAATATCTTCATCGCAACATAAACTATTGCCATGTCGGTAGACATTGCAATAGTCTCTATTACCACGATATCATGCATGGCATCTATTATCTATTATGATGGTCTATCATGTTGCAATATTAACTATAACAACGACCTTTCTCATGGCAAGAGTTTCTATTGCAATGATATCAACGTGGCATCTATTATCTATTGCGATAGCTCATATCGTGACGACAGACATATGTTTCGCAACGAAAATATAAATCCGAGGCACAAACTTGACCACGCCAATACTTGCCATGCCTGCCAACAAACACGATTTGGTTGCAAACGGTACATACGGCAACCAATTTGACCTTATTACAACGTTTTGGCATCATTGTCTAAGGGTCAAAACTTAGTAGTGCAATTTCGGGCCCACCCGTTAGTGGGCAGGTTGCAGAGATCGTGGGTGCCCGTTACTTTGGGCGGCCATCATGATGTAGATCAGGGTTCACAAAACCGGCCAAACGGGATCGGTTTTTGCGAAAACCAGCCCAACTGGTTCGGTCTGGTTTGGCCAGTTCACCGGTTTTCGTTTTGAATTTTTTTTAATTTTGAAAATTTGACGGATTTTGAAATAAAAAATTTGTAAAAAACTAGATGAAAAATCATGATTTTTGGTGGAATCCATTTTAAAAAAGTTTAAGATTTAAGTGCCCAAAAAAATTCAGAAAAGTAAATATGGAAAAGTAAAAACGTTACTTTATCCTCCCCTGCACTCCAGAACCTCCCATTCGCGTCCGTGACTCGTCCCTGCTCTCCGTCTGTGATTTTGCGCATCGCCTCCGCCGATTCTGCCGCCGTCCGCCCCTTCGCCGTCAAAAACCGTCGCCCGAGCGCGGCTAGCCGGCCGATATCGCCGGTAAGCCGGGCGGCTCGAGCGGCTAGCCGCTCGACTCCAGCGGAAAGCTAGGCTCCGGTGCGCGCGCGTGGCGGGGAAGCCGGGCCAGCGGCTAGCCGACCGGCTAGAGGGATTAGCCGCTCGATATTGGCAGTAAGCCGCCTGATCTATAGTGATTTCGGGCAGAGGAGGTGAGGTAGTGACTTTGTTCATTTTTCTTCAAATGTTGGGTGATTTTCTTAGTTCCAATGTTTTCTTCAATGTAGTATGGCGGATCAACCGGATTCGGATTGGAACGTGTACCCCAGGTTCTGTTGCAAGCATTGCAAGAGCGTGAAGAGAGGGGGTGTTGCCACGAGATTCAAGAAACATTTGGCAGTAATGTGGTGGGTTGTGCTCACTTTCCTGCCGAGGTGCGAGACTATTTCCGTCGAGAGCTTGATAGGACCGCTGAGCGGAGGAAAGACCGAGCTAGACAGGCCCTAAGACAGCAGGATGTTGCAGGTGAGGGCAATGTGAATGTGGAGGATGATGAGGACCTGCAGGCTGCCATGCGGCTATCTAGAGAGGAGGAGGAATTCCGGCAGCGACAGCGCATGTATGGGGCTCAGTTCGAGCAATGTGTTGGTGGTTCCTCGGGTGCAGTTGGTTCCTCTCAAGGTGCGGGTGGTTCCTCTCAAGGTGGTGGTGAGGGATTGTTTGGCATGATGAGAAGGTCAATGTCACAGAAGTCATGTTCTAGGGAATGGGTTCAAATCAGGATAGATACTGGTCCATGGACGGCAAAGAGCAAGCTAGCAAAGTCAGTAATTGGAAAGGCGTGGTTCAAATTCTTTCACACAGAAGCCATCGCGGGTAGGAAGGCGGATAATCCGTACTTCATTAGCGCAATCAAAGAGACACAGAGATGGGGTACGCTACTTTTATTTCCTTCATTATGTTCACAGTATGTTTGCACATATTTAGGTCACGATTTATTATGTTTGCAGGTGAGGGCGTTCCTAGCCCAACTGGTAGGGAAATAGATGGAACATACCTTGATCAAAATGAAGAAGATATTCAGAAGAAATTCGAGAAATTCAAGTTAGAGTGGCCGACGCATGGTGTAACTATCATGTGCGACTCTTGGACGGGACCTACAGGGATGAGCTTGATAAATTTTATGATCTACTCTAACGGTGTTATATTTTTCCACAAGTCTTCTGACGTTACAGGAAATAGCTAGTCAGTAGAGTTCATATTCAAGGTACGTTCATATGTTACTTCTATTGATCATTCAATGTATTTGCACCACTGTCATATTGATTGATGTCATATTCATTTGCAAGAAATGAACAAAGTGATATTGGTCCAGAGCATATTGTCTAGATTATTACAGATAATGGTTCGAACTACAAGAAGGCATGCAAGCACCTAAGGAACAAGTACAATCATATTGTCTGGCAACAGTGTGTGGCACATACAACCAACTTGATGCTAAAGACCATTGGTGACTTTCCAAAACACAAAGCTGTAATACAATCTGCTCGCAGAGTTTCTCGTTGGTTCTACAATCATAATCAGCAACACTCCATGATGACGAATGCTATTGGTGGTGAGTTGGTGAGATGGAATGCAACTCGTTTTGGCACCAACTATATGTTTTTTGAGAGTATGCATCGTCGGAGGGACAAGTTCATGGCATGGATGGGTTCTCAAAGTTTCTTAAAAAGTCGATGGCCTAACACTGATGAGAGAAGATATGCACACTCATGCCTAGCTAGCATGTCATGGTGGGACACAATGAAGTATGTGATTGATGTCGTGCAACCATTGTATGCATTCCTTTGGTTTTCTAATCAAGAAAAGACCCCAAACTTAAGTGAAATTCTTATGAGGTATCATCTGTTAAAAAATGAGTATCAAGCTCTTTTCCACAATGATGATAAAGAGTACGAGAGGTACATAGAGGTTATTAATCGTCGGATGCATGATATTTGTAATGACACATTTGTGAATGCTGGTAAAATATTTTTACCAACATAACCACTAATGCATTTCATTAAGGATTATTACGTATCTAATTATTGCTATACGTGCAGCTGGAGCGTTGTACCCAAGGGCACACTATTCATATAGGTTCAGTGCAAATACGTTGCATGATCTTCGAGACGCATTTTCGCGTATAGCACCCACCGATATGTGTGTTCAGGCGCTGCAGGAGGCGGAAATTTGGAGAAGAAAACAAGGTGCATTCGCAACTAAGTTGGCCAGCAGGATGGCAGTGGTTGTGAAAACTTCACCTGCTCAATGGTGGCACATGCTTGATGGTGACACACCAAATCTTTATAAGCTTGCTTTGCGTCTAGTGTCGCAGTGTGCTTCATCTAGCGGATGCGAGCGTAATTAGAGTACATTCGCATTAGTTCACACAAAGGTGCGCAACAGACTCTCTCATGCCAAATTGCATAAGTTGGTGTATGTCAACTACAATCTCAGAATACGGATGCAGGATGCTGGATTCACATATAAACCACCAAAAGCTGATCCCTTTGATAATCTCATAGAGCTATCCTTATATGATTTTTCTAATCCAATGAGGGATTGGATGGGACATGGAAGATCAAATGCTGATCCTCTTCTTGATGAATAGGACACAGAGAGTGACACTCCTCTGCCATCCCGTCTAGTGACAGTTGATGAAGCTAGTAGACAGTTGCTACGGTTGTCTCGTGCTGCAACGATGTCTGAATGGATAGAACAAAATGTGGGTGACACTCACATAGGAAAGAGGAAGCACCAGTGTCAAAGAAAAAAGACAGGTACTAAAAAGAAAAGGAGCACGAGCAAAGGCAAAGGTAAAGGTAAAGGAAAAGGGAAAGGTACGAAAGTGGCCAGCGACGACTCCACAGATTCTAGAGACGCAAGACGAAGCCCACCTTACCAGGAGTCCAATGACAGTAGCTCCCGGACAGATTTTGGAGACGCACCAGGTGATGCGGACGGGGTTCCTGACTCCCAGCCACCATTAACTACATATCATTTCACAGGTAACCATATCTTTGTATCATATGAGCAATTTTAACTCTTTTCTCTTACACTTAACTTCTTTTGCAGGTGAGACAGACTTCACCCATGCTACACAAGATCAAGACCATGGCACTCCACAGTCACAGTGGACCACAATGGAGGGTACGCAGCATCAATATGGTGCTTACTACACGGGGACAGACAATGATACCTCCTACAACCAAAGTTTTGAGTACTACAATTATCCTTTAGGTGATCATAGCTCACAACCAACGACCACATGGGTGTACAAATAGCAGAATCCCTAATTTTATCACATGTTGCGCTCACAATGGGAGACAACTTCCGCTTGGACGGGTCAAACTTGGAATGAATTCAAAGCGGGTCAAACTTGGAATGAATTCCGCTTGGACAGGGCTTATTTTAATTGGAATACAATTCCAATGTAAAGTGTGAACTTATTGTATGAACTTTGTGTACGAACTTTATGTATGACTTTATGTACGAAATATGGATTGCATTAGTATGGATATATTGTCGTGTTTATTATCCATTGATAAAGTATATATTGTGTAAATGTACTGCAAGAATTTAGGAAAAGTCATGCCAAAATTTTCTGGATTTTTTCTATTTTTTCCTTATTTTACAACATTTTTTCGGTTTTTCATTTTGTCGCCCGGTTTTTCGCCTAAACCGGTTGGTTTATCAGCCAAACCGACCGGTTTCTCCGGTTTTCCGGAAAACCGAAATATCGCCGTCCACCGGTTTTTCCGTATCAAACGGTTTTGTGAACCTTGATGTGGATTAACGCTGCGCCACACCACGTCGTGTCATGCCCCGAGGATCGTTGCGGCGGAACCGTTCGCCTCCTCGGGGTATAAAAGGGGGGAGTGGATTTAAAAATCTACTCCACCTGTTGCACTGCTTAAGCTTCCTTCTTCCTCACGCCTCCGAGCTCTCGCCTTCTTCGCGCTCCCTTCGTCTCCTTCGCCTCCTTCTTCGCTTCGTCACCGCCGTTGTCGTCACCATGGGTCACCAATTTGACTTTATTGCATTGTTTTGGCATCATTTTCCAGGGGCCAAAACTTAGTAGTGCAATTGATCAAATAAGATATCGGTACGAGGTAGTGAATATTTGTTCTTGATGGTGACCGCATTTAATGGTCTATAATCCACACAGCGCCTTAGAGATTCATCCTTCTTCACAAAGAGAGCAGAACATCCCCATGGAGATGAGCTAGGATGAATAAAACCCTTGTTCATAAGCTCTGTCAATTGGACCTTCGATTTGACCAGCTCATTTGGAGCCATCTTATACGGCCTCCTAGAGATAGGAGCGGTGCCCGGTTGAAGATCAATGCAGAGCTCCACTTCTCAGTTAGAAGGCATACCCGATAAATCTTCAGGGAAAACATCTGGATATTCCCATACTACTGGGATTTTCTCTAATCTTTGATCGGTTATGTGACAAAGCAATGTTGTAGCAGCTTGGGGATAAAATAATTTCAATGATATTGGGCCATGGAGAAAAAAATCAAAATGAATTTCGCGAGGCGCGATGTGCAGCATGGTTTTGTGATACTTCATCCATTTCATGCCCAAAATCATATCTATCCCGGCCCTTTCAACACTATAAAATTTGAGGGATAGATTCTTCCTTCAAGATTTAGAGGGGCTTACTGGATTTCTTGAGTGGTGAATATTTTTCCACCCATAGTTGTAATTGTAGGAATCAAGAACACCGAGAAGAGGGCTGAATCGTTGGACTTATAGCACTAATTTCGCTACAAACTAAACTATAAGACTAGATCGCAACGGAAACAAACAACAAGTCTAGTAGGCCAAGACCCCTAACAATGCTAATAATAAAGAAATAACAACAAGCAAGCACTAGCATGATAGTCACTAAGAGGAATGAAAGAACAACCTATCACACTGCTAAAATGGTAAGTAAATACAGAAAGTAAAGAGAGTGAGATAGAGAATGCTCAGTGATTTTTTTCACGAGGTCTCGAAAGGTAGGTGCCTTCCCCTAATCCTCGTTGGACCACTCTCGTCAGAGTCCCTGTCCCTCCCGTCGTTCTTAGAATGCTCACAAGGGTACGCTTCACTCTCGAAGTGAAGACACCGGTGGTCCGGCTGTCGCACACAATACCCGAGTGCTAGAGCAAGCCTCCAAGGCTGGAACGCTCTCTCTTGGTGTCTCTTTCGAGCGAGGGACCCGAAACCGCATACAAACTTGGCGACGTCTTCCACAATCTTCTCGAAAGCTCGATCACCGACTCTTAGCCGGTCTAGGCTGCCCACACCAGGAGTAATAGGCAAAGATCACTCCTCTCAAGCCCTACAAGCTCTTGAAGTGTATGAATGCTCCCTATAACTCTCCTACTAGCACCAAAGATATCCAATCTTGCAATGTGCTCTCTTGGTGTGTCCTTTGGCCTCTCAAAACTTGGCTCCAGCAATTTTGATCAAGGACACACAGGAAAATGTCCCCCTCCACGGTTTAAATAGTCTCCAGACCCAAAAACAACCGTTGGGACATGATATCATAAAGCTGACTGCTTTATGCAATCACTGAACTGTCCGGTGACTGGACCATCGGACTGTCTGATGACCCTTCTTGCTCCTCAGCCAGGGAAACACCCTCTCTGAAATCTATTCCACAGGACATCGGACTGTCCTGTGCATACCTTCACCGGATTGTCTAGTGACTTTCACTTTTGGACTCCCAGAGACATCTTCTCTGGATTTCAGCTTCTGGCTCACCAGACTATCCGGTCATTGCACCGACGGACTGTCCAGTGACTGATCCTCCTCGACTTCAGGGAGCACCTCTCTCTAGACTGGCTCCTCTAGGGTTCACCGGACTGTTCAGTGACTTCACCGAACTGTTTGATAACTGAGTCTTCAGCTGGTCTTGAGCTCCGATCTTCGACTTCATTTTCTCTGCCATCTTTAGTGCTTTCTGAGGATTTAAGGAGCATTCACACCCTCTAACACTTGTATGACAGAAGACAAATAACATTACCCCCCTTAATAGTTCCAGCGTTCCTATAGTCTCTCTAGCTAGTCCTTAGCCCTGATCCTCCGACGTCTGGCAACTCCTCTTCTAGGGTTCGTCCATGTCATCCACCAAGGAAGCCCACCATATTGATGTAGAATTAGCGGGGTGGTACCTACAACACAGCCGTTACCTATGGTTGTTCACTCAATCACTAAAATCAATTCATACCTTTTAAGGGACTTCAAAGGTCATGAAGCTTACAGTAATGACATATGGTACTCTCATAAGGGTTGTGTTTAAATGGCATCTTTCCACACATGCCATACTTATAAAATTATGTGTAGCACCGAAATAAAAAAGTACTAACACAGAATGGTCATGTATGGAAAACCCGCGAGTACTTCTTCGCCTTCTGGAATCTCACCAAGAGAAGTGTAATTAACTCGACCCGTCTTGGGTGCATTATCCTTCTGGTGAGGAGCTCGGTTGGAAGCTTGACGACGGGCACTATGGTTGCGGTTTGGCTGCTGCCTCAGTTGGCGACAATCTTTAGCAAAATGACCAGGCTTGCCACAGTTGTAGCACGGGTAAGAGCTTGGCCTTGACACTTGTGGAGCTTGCTGCAGTGGAGGTCTAGACCCATGAACATGCTGCTAAGGTGGACCATTAAGGGCCCTTGGCCACTGAAATGAAGGAGAATGAAAGCTTCTCCCTTGCGGCACTGCAGCTCGAAACCTCTCACCAACAAGAGAAGTGACAGCAAGATGATACATTGGAGGAGCTTTGCTTGAAGAACCAACTATTGCCCTCTTCTTCTTTTTCTCCTCCTGATGGGTGCGTATGGCATCCCCTTATGTAATAACCACACTCACCAAATCATTGAAAATACCTTGATTGTAGACTGCCAGGTGATCATAGAGCTTTGTATTCAGACCTCTTCTGAAACACTCTTTCTTCTTTTGAACAGTATCCACATGGTGAAAGGCATACCGCGCAAGGTGATTAAACTTGCGAGAGTACTCACGCACACTATCTTGACCCTGTTGGAGATTCAAGAACTTTTGCAGCTTCGTAATGAGGCCCTCAAGAATATGATGTGCACAGAAAGCAATAGGAAACGCGGCCCACTCGACTTGATGATCAGCGGGCAACGTAGCTTCGTAATTGGCCCACCAGGCTCCAACAGGACCACGAAGTTGTTGGGCAGCAAACAGAGTCTTCTGGTGCTCAGTGCATCTGATAAGCCCAAACTTGAACTGGATGATGCGAAGCCAGTGAAAACAGCAAACAGCAGGACCACGAAGTTGTTGGGCAACTTGCGTTTGCTGTGGATCAGCCTGATTGCCATTTGCACCCCTGCCTTAGTTCTGAACCAACATCTGCGTTAGCTCATTCTCAATGGCCATCAACTGCTCGATGGTCACTTGAGGTGGTGTTGGTGGAGGCACTTGCGGGGGTCCTCCTTGCTGAGAGGACTGCCCCTCAAGGAGTTCATCAAGGCTCCTTGTGCGCACCATTCTGCCATATAAGTGCACACAATGTTAGTAAGGAACTCGGCGGGAGTAATAGATGGAGAGAAATTAGAACCAGTGTATTAACATTCTCTCTGACCACAAGGGATGCTCCTCACTTAACAACTGAATTAAGGAAAGCATACAAGTGATAAATTCTCTTTACACGATAGCTTGTATGTGAAAGATCATAAAAACAGCACAATGCCAATTCTGTTCTGGACTGAAAGCAGTCACATAAATCAGTTCTAGCACGGATAGAGGCTGAATCAAAGTTGGAGTTGAATAACAAAGTCGTAGAGAACTTTCATAGCTTTTCTACGCATATTTACTTGACCTCATACGAGCAACAGATCAAAAGATATGAATTTTTGAAACTGGCAGCAAAAGCTGAAATCAAGGGTAACCACAATTATGACATATTTGGCACTAAAGCTTGGAGGGTTTGGATCAAGGAAACAAATGGAATGATATTTCAGAACCAAACACGGAGATCCTGATTCTCATTTTCAGAGTAAATTTAGGTAGGTTGTGTTTAAGTTTTATGAAAATGCAGTGCTATGCAATGGCAATATGTCGGTCCTACATCCTCACCAAAAAAAAAGAGTTGGTCTAGTATAGTGACCATACGTGACCTCAGTGGCAAACTCACTCTCTCTAGACTCAGTTAGTCACTTTATACATGAACTAATTCAAAACTAGCGTACATGTAGAAAAGGATCACACAACACAGGCAGGCAATACAAAAAGAAAACTATACGTCCTGTATCATTTCTATACGGAGCGTCCTTAAGTAGGCCACGTCTTGAGGGACGCGACCGTGATTCACATCACACGACAAGAGGTCCACACTTACCATTAGGTGGCGAATGGCCGCACTCCCCATTAGGGGGCAAATGTTCATATGTTCCGAAGAACATATTCACTTCTTGTACTGATCGCTGTACGGGACACTCTATACCCCTGAACCTCGTATGGATGAGCCCTCGAATTTTACCGCATTGAGTGCGTACCTTACCTTTTTACCAGGGCGTAGCCATGTCATTGCAAGAATATTAAACAATGGAAAGATAAAAATGCATGAATGTAGGAGTTAACATTGCCACCTAGGAACTAAACTAATATAGTCCTTATGTGGGCTGAGTAACTAGTACTTCACCATCGTGTAATTTTTGAAAATATCTCGTTTTTAGTTGTACTAACCCCGATCTAGTTCAGATACCAATCTGTGGTAGAGCTGCCCCAAGAACCGCGGACAATTCGACTAGAATCGATCTCGGGTGATATTGAGCAATAGTACCCAAATAGTACAACGCGAGTAATAAAATATATTACGAAAACCGATTAAAAATATTACAATTAAGTTCAAGCTGTACTTAGGAGAAGGGATAAAACAGAGTTTTTAAAACAACGCGGCAGCGGTACACATGACGGTTTCCTTATTATGAGACATGTCTCGCCCTAGAACATGCTTCATTCCTCGCGGCTGGAGGTTGGTGAGGAGGTAACTGGTTTACAGGACCAGTTAGCAGAGGTTTAGCTTTCCACACTCCCTTGCCGCAACAGCTACACCAGCTACCTAGAGTAAGAGCTACTACACAACAAAAACTGTGAGTACTAATTATAAGCAAGACTTATCCGTCAAAAATGGCCAACTACAGCCGCCTCCTAAGCACGAGGGGCTGTCTCACAGGGATGGCCATTTGCATAAAACATAGCACTATTAGTGCATCTTTACTTTCATCTTTTAGCAGTAAGTTAAATTCAAGGAATGTAAATTTAATTGGCACTATAAACTATAGAAAACATGGTTGCCAAGCAATTGCTAATAAACTAAGCAAACAATTCATATTATTATTATTAGTTATGTTTTTACTACGATGTAACTCAGTGAACAAGCGGTACTCATTACTGTGAGGGGCAGCGATTATAATCAATTTACACCAACTAGGAAAATCTAAAATACATGACACGTACGCGCTTCTCGAAAGCTGCACGTGGCAACCTTTCACAACAATACCATAGGGTCGGTCTGACGCGCATCTCTCCCAAGGACATGGTCCTCCATGAGATCACCACGCCGGGTGCATCTATGGTTAGATCCAAGATTTTTCTCTACTCCCCGCCGAAAGAGAGATAGGGTTACGTCTAACCAATACGGTATCGAGTACGTCAGTTTTTGGGTCCCATTTCTCCAGTATGCATTTGGTACTGTTCAAACTTACTCAACATGGCCACACTTAAATCGGTCCTTAACTGATACAGACAGCGCTACTACATTTCGGCCATGAGTCCACACAGGAAACATGCCTTCATGCCAACCTACTCCCTGCCCAATCTCAGGTTTTAGTAGTTTAGGTGATAAAGTAACCAGGTAACAACCTATAGCTTGCGAGTGAGGTTTCTCATTCACTCGACATCTACCGTTAATTATGACTTAGCCTAGCCCTATATCGAGTTACCTGTACCAATATACACTCAATAGAGGTAAGTGGCACTATCATGCATCCTAGGGTTTCAAACAACAGCTACAACTTAATATGCAGTACATTAACCATACAATACATAGTGATGAAATAAAAGAATTTAAAATAAGGTTAATGCAACCGGGGCTTCCCTTCGGTTTGTTGAGAATTAGCACAAACAAGCGGGAGATCTTGAGCGACGGACCAATCTTGAGCAACCAGAGCAAGTTGTCCTTCCAAGACGCTTCCTAAATGCATGAAATGATATGCATGCGATTAGTTATGCACCTAATATAATCCTAAGATTTTAACTCATCCTTGCATGCGATGATATGCTTATGAATGTATATGACAAGGATTAATATGCGAATGATTTCATGCGGAATAGGTTTATTAAATTAACGTGCTCTCTGTAATTATAGGGCAAGATTCTAATTTTTACCTAAGAGAATGAAGTTCTATACTATACTAAATCGGTCATAATAGGGAAATTACTTCTAAATTCCTTAATATGGTTCTTGAAGGCATAAATTACCAACTTAGTTGCTCATAATATTAATAAGGCCATAAATTATTTTCTGAACAAGTTGTACAATTTATTGCAAAGCTATGAAATTATAGTGAATTAATTCCTAATTAGGGGTAATAAATCAATTACAAATAATCTACAGGCACCTAAATTCTAATTAATTCTAAGGTGACAGAACTCAATCAGTAGAAGCTAAATATAAACTTTTATATTTTATTTAGGCATTAAAAATGATGATATGCACAAATGTATAATACGCATTATTTAATTAACAGAATAATGCTAATGCAGAAAATGCAACTTTGATAGTTCTAAAATATTCTACATAGTGAGATGATTCCAAGGATAGATTATCTGTGATTTTTCGAGCTAGGAATAAATTTATATAATTTTTACAAGGTTTAACAGTTTTTTGCGCAATTAATAAAATGATTTCTGGAAGGATTCAAACTTCCCAGTCAATGGGGGCACGTGGCAGCTTCCAGGGCGGGCCACACGGAGGTCCACGGACTTGCCACATGGGATCCCGGACAGAGGGCCGATCTGGCCGTGCCCGGCCACAGCGCGGGCGGCTGCCGGCGCAGCAGCGTTCCAGCCGGCCCGGCGTGGGGTGCTGGACACCAACAGGGGCGCCGCGGCGAGGGGAGATCGGAGCTAGGGTCGCCGGCGTGAGAAACCAACCGGACAGTGGCCGACGGCGGCGGGTGGCACGGGACGACGCTCGGTGTCACAGCGACAGCGACTCAGTTGAAGAGGACCCAAAGCTCTTGGCCCTAAAGCTTCATCGGAACATGGGGAGTCTCGGCTAGGAGGTTGTCGTAACCGAAGCTCGCCGGAGAGGGGTCAGCAGCGGCGGGGTGGGGCGGATTCCAGAACCGGCGACGGCAAGACTTCGATTCCCTGCAAATCCGGCCCGAAAATGATAGATTCAAAGCTCCATAAGAAGCACATGTGGGTGAACTACTTGGATTAGAGAGTAATCGAAGCATTCCCACCAGAAGGGGGCACCGGATTTCACCGGAGTCGGCTAGTGTTCCCGAAGCTCCAAAAATTTGGTGAAGCGTCGAAATCCGTCGAGGTCCGAGGAGGAGGGGGCGAGTTGTGGTGCTTGGAGGCTCTAGGGTGGAAGGGCACAGCTGCTCGACCACGGTGAAGGGTAATTCAATTGATTTGAAAAAAAAGACAGATAAATATGTATAAGTAAAAAATAATTGTAGCTTAAAAAAAACATTCCTCCAAACACCTCTATCTAATATGTTTTTATATATAAAACATAAACCAGTTTTTAATAAACCGCGCTGATCCAAACACCCTAAAGAATGGCCATGCTCGGTGATTTTAGAGTATGAATGCAACACTCATCCAAGGAGAATAGAAATGTAAGTGGGTACCAACGATGAATTATGGATGAAATCATTAGTTCATTTATCCTACAGACATATAGAGTGGAGGAGAGATTCAGTTTATTTTAGAGAATTTTAAGCCAGCGACTGACTTAAAAATTGACAAACTTATATCCCTAAGAGCCTCTCTAACAGATGCTTAAAATTACAGTACCTAAAATAGTATTTGGGTAATTGCTAAATAAGTTTGGGTGGCTAAAAAAATTCATGTCTCCAAAAGATACCAATATTCGTGTAAGTAAAAAATTTGAACGTGCCTAATCATCTTAATTTCTGGGCAATGGCTGTTTTTTGCCCCCTTTTTTTAATTAGATTAAACATCATGTATGTTATCTGTTTGTCTGCCGGCAAAATAATCGAAGTTTGATCGAAACCAATTCTTGTACGAAGGATCTTCCTTGTTCTATTCGGATCAAAGCAATTAAAGTTGTGGGCTGGAGAACCTCCATGCTGTAGCCACCGGCAAGCATAAGCTTCGTGCCCTCTATCACATCCTCCAGTCAACATGTTGTGCAAAATGGGCACCGCTAGATGCAATGGGCACCGAGCGGCAGAAGTTGAGGGCAGCAGGCAGGGAAGCGCGGGCCTGTGAATACAGCAGATGCGCGGGCTATTTGCGTATGGACATTATTTTTTGTAGGATAGGTAGATCTAAACCAGTGCCAATGTGGGAAATGAATTTTAGGGAGATGGATATAGCTAAAAATGAGAATGTCATTTAGGTATTTGCTGCAGTGTTGTTTTTAGTCTCTAATACCTAAATTACTATTTAGGTACTTGATGAGGACATCCTTCATTGATACACACAACTCTCCATCTTCTATAGATGGTCCAATCATAAGCTTTCGTGCATGACAATTGAATTTGGATGTGAGCTCGTTTATAAACACATGTCTTCCTTTCTTTGAGAATTGATTGCTAGCTAATGACTTTATCATAATTAAAAATATTGGAGAGGGTCAAGAGAAGAATGAAGGACTTTGAAAATGCTCAAGACCAGCAAGGCACGCTGTACTATGGAGGAGATTTAATCCAACTCAGAGTCGAGTTGCCCTTGGTTTTAGGAGCAGTCCACATTAAAACGGACTCCTAGGTCCTATCTAGGATCCATTTTGGACGTTCTAGGTATCGATGAAAACTTAAGATAATCTTTCCAAAAGCATCGGTCTCATCTACAAATTCGACCGAAGTCAGCGGGAATCGTTAAAGCAAGATGAGATCCAAAAACTGGCTGGTGATGTGACACTATCTTTTGCCCTTTGGGCCGTGTATCTTTCCTAGGCCCATTAATTTTAATGTTTGCCCCTAAGGATGCCCTAAACTCTTATAATCAATAGCAGCCATCATTAGCCTTAGGTTTTGATTAGTTTTCATCTGTTATAAAACAGTTTCACCATTTGACGGTTTGTTTTATTCCAACTATGTGAGTTTGATTAAGATTTCGCAATTGAGTTGTGTTCTTTCTTATTCTTGCTTATGTTCTTCGATTTGCAGGCTGGGATTAGCCTTCATGAGGAGGTCAATTGTGTGTTACATGTTGATAACCAGAGAAGTGATGCTACGATTGCGGGTCCGAATCGTGTTGATTTGAGGCCAGACCGATTCTTTGTCGCATCTCCACCAAATCGAGAGTTACCACGGCCTAACAAAAGATCAGAAACCACTTACACATCAAGTGTTATTTCAGGTTTACTGTCAAGTTTACATCTATCTTTGTTGATTTTGCATTCGTCTTATCGTTCATAGAAAATCCGCTGCGCAAAAAAATAGTAGATCATTAGATGTTCCTCTGTCCAACCAATGTTGAATTTGTGTCCTTAGATTGTGTTTTGGTTGTTGGATTTTGAAAACTTTTGTATCCAGTTGTTTTCCTACGTCGTTCATCTCTTGCATCGTGCAATTTGTTATTCGTGTTCATATCTGTTATCTTACATCAATTTTTTCCCACCCACCCATCCCTTTTTTCAACCACTAATAGATCCTCAAGCATCCACATCATCAACCATCCATAAGCTTCCGTCACAAAATCATCTACAAAATTCGCACCCAATTTGAAATCTAAATATGTTTTCAACCTTTCAAAAAAAATCTAATATGGAGATATATCATTAAAATAGTCATAACTTTTGTTTTTGAACTCTAAATTAGACATAAAAGTACTTTTCGGATATCTACCAGGAAAAATTAGGCGCTAGACGCTAAGCGAGCGTTAGCTCACCGCCTAGACCTTAGGTGTTCCTAGGCGCGCCTAGGCAATTTGCTAAGCGGTGCATTATTATAGATTTATCTAACACATAGAAGGTTGAAAATAGAAAAAAGAATTGAAAAAAATAAAATATGAGATGGGCTGTTCACTATTGGCCCATACAGGCCACTACTGGGCCTGCTGGCCCATTAGCCCTCCCCTAACATACTAACCCTAACTATCCTACCCACTCAGCCGCCAATAGACCACCCACCCGCTCTCCCTCTCTCTCGATCTCTCTCTCTCTCGATCTCGATCTCGATCTGGGGCGGCGACGGGATGGTCCATGGCTGACGGCTGCAGATCTGAGGCGTTGACGGCACGGCCATGGCAGAGAGGGCGACGGATGGGGATCCAGCGACGGCTGCAACCCCCTCCCTCCCTCCAGCTCAGGGTCGCCTCCTCCAACCAGATGATGCGATGCATGGCTTCCCTCCCTCTAGCTCCGGGTCGCTGCCTGCAGCCCGACGCCATTACACGGTAGCCTCCCTCCCTCCTGCTCAAGTTCGAACGCCTAGGTGCCGCTTATGGGCTTAGGCAAAGCAGTGCCCCTCCGCTTTGTGCCTTTGCGCACGAGCGCCTAATGCCATTTTTTAGGGATATCTACAAAAAGTTTTCCATCCTCTAATGATCGTAGATTCAGCAATATCAGACAAAAGATTCTGTTGTCATGCTTTGAAGTTTTAGAACAGATTTTACAGAAATTCAAGATTTTCTCCAGTTCACATCTTTCATCAAATTGATCTGAAATTTGGTCGTGTAACATCTTTTGTGCTTTTGTTTCATAGAAAAATATCGGAAAAAGAAAAGAAAAAAAATTGAATATCAAGAAGCCAGAAATTAACCTTTGCTGAATTTTTAAGTGCTTAATAATGTGCTGATTTCTGTAGTTTTATCGTTTGTGTTGTTGATGTACTTTTATATCTTCATTCATATTCTTGTACATCTGGATTTTTTTGTAAGATTGGGATAGAAACTAGAACATAGTACTTAGAACACTTTTTCAATTGCTATCTGTTGTAGAATTATGTTACCTAATAAATTTTCAGCCCTTTAAGCTCCACATATTCACCTCTAGTTAGCACTGTATTCAACCTTACAATTGCTATACCACTTAGGTTTCTCCTGCCGCCGCTGGTTGCACCATACTTTGCTTTGCTTTGATGAGAACTTTGCAAGAGCTCAGTAAGGGGTTTCTTTTTGTGGAATTTTCATCACCCATCCCACTGTAGTTGTAGGAAAAATATTTTGCGCTATCTATGTGCTATTTTTCTAACTATGATAGGAAGAAAGTGAGGTGAATACAATTTGAGTAGTACTTTGCAAAGAGTCCTTGATAATCACGATGCAACCAGTCGGGATCGTATACCCCAGGTATCCATGATTTTGGCCCAATCAACAAAACCAGCCATGAGGAATGGCCCGTTGTATCGCGGGCCATGAGTCAACTCCACCAGGTTAAGGCTCGTCCGACGCCAGGGGTCGAACATTACCCCATCCGTTAAAACTCAAGGTTGGACAAGCGCCTTACCCATCCGAATCTTGGGTCAGATAAACGCCTTTGACGACCAACCCCCGACAGTACGGAAGATTCTTGACACTGTGTAGTAGGCACTGTCTGCTAGATGCTAAACGAAATGCTGAGTTTGCCCCTCCAGCGCTGGGCAAAGGAGGAAAACAACGACGATGACAAGGTGACCTGACGCCCAAAAGCAATTAGGGAATATACCTCGAGATGCTCGCAGCCCCATCTGCCAGGGGGCCGCTTGGTTTCGTAGGCTCCAAGCCATTGTAACCTTGGTCTGATCCCCTATATAAGGACGCATCGGGGACCCTAAAAGATAACACGATAACAGTAGCCATTTACTTCCATGAAATGCCAGGAGTTCTTAGTGGAACAAGAACCCTAGCGCCATTGTAATCATCATCTGATCGAGTTATACTCATCCCAATCCTAGACATAGGGTGTTACGTCTTTGAGACACTCCGAACCAGGCTAAAATCCTTTGAGTCTCCTGTAGACTAGGCCACCTCAACGAGAAGCGAGCACGAATCCCTCTCCAATACGTAAATTCTACTGTGCCGACGATATGAAACACCGACAGTTGGCGCGCCAGGTAGGAGGTTGCCTCATTTTCATCGTTTCGGTTCGTTGATGGCTTTGATCTTCACCATGAGTCTTCGGTCTCCTACCTTCGATTCAGGAGCTTTATGGTCGCTATCCCTCGAAACGGCCGGTCACGCGTACCGTCTACGCTTTGGGAGCCTGGACTTCGTCGCTGACCAGGACGGCGAATTGCATCTTCAAGCCCCGAGCACCAAACGCGTGAACTGACATCATTGCGCTTGCCGAGCGCTAGGTCACAACCCGGCACGCGAGTGCTTCATGCTTCATGCACCAAAGGGAGGAGAGGAAAGACCATTGGGCCACATGCCGGTCGGTGACCTCTCCTCGCGACTACAAGAGGCCAGTGTCATTAAGCAAGCTTTGGGATGCAAGACCGTCTGAGGCGAGGCCGACCCCACTTGCGACATCAACCAGGAGAAACAGGCGCCGCTTCCTGACAGTGCGCCTCCAACGACCAGAGAGGTTCAAGCCTGCGGACGTACTGCCTACCAACAAATCATGGCTTCTAGCACCCTGACCTTTGATTGTCGGATCGAGAAGTGGCTGCAGCAGCCTTCATCCTTAGAGAATCCTTCACACCCGAGAATCCAATGCTCCGCGAGACCCATGAACGACTACGTGTCTACCTCAACGCAGCACTCCAACAGCAAGAGCAACTGTCCCAACCGGAGCGGTTCGATGTCCAAAGTAGCCAGCAACACCGCACTGACAACCAAAGCCCAGTACACAATAGTCAGGGCGGTCGGACAGGCAAGCAAGATCTACCTCAGGAGGTCTGTTCCGTTCAGTGACGCCATGGACCCGACCGTGACGCGCGACACACCAACCACGGCAGACGACAGGCTAGGATTGACATTCACGCTGAGAGAGAACTCCCGAGTTCTACGACCGTCGACGCAACCGAGAGCTGTCCCGGAGCCCCAGCCCCAAGGGGTCGGGCCCCAAGCCTTTGGGACGGATATTCGTCGAGCAAGCTTCCCACCTCATTTTTGCGCGGTGACCAATTTTGTCAAATATGCTGGTGAGTCCAACCCGACGCACTGGCTTGAAGATTATCTCCTCGCCAGTCGAGCAAGAGGGGTGGACAACCTGTTCGCCATATAGTACCTGCCACTTTTTTTGGCCAACTCGACCAGAGGGTAGCTCGAGCATCTGTTGACTGGTTGCATCCATGACTGGTTCGACCTCCGACGAATCTTCATCGTCAACTTCCAAGGGACCTATACCTGTCTAGGCAACTCCTGAAACCTCAAGAACTGCAACCAAAAGTCGAGCGAGTCACTCTGTGACTACATCCAATGCTTCATCCGGAAATGCGATGAGCTACCCGATGTGAGCGATGTCGATGTCATCAATGCCTTCACTTGTGGAACTACTTCCAAGGCACTCGTCCACAAGCTAGGGTGTAAAAACCCTCATATAGCCGGTGATCTCCTCGATATAGCCACCGAAAGGAGGCCGTTCAAGTCAACTTCGACAAGGACCGAGATAAGGGCAAAGAGAAGGCCCAGACCGAGGGCCGCTCCAATCGTCACAACGACAGGTCGGCGGGGTGGGTCAAACAGTAAGAGGCCCAAGAATAGCAAGCAGCGCCGTGATAGTTCGTGGGTGCGTCAGCTGGCCTGCCCTACCTCCTACGCGCGATCATGATGACTACTTCGAGAAGCTCCTCGACAAGCCTTACCTGAATCACCCAACCGCGGTCAAGCACTTCTACAAGGATTGCTGCCTCATCAGGCAATTTTTGAAGGGCGATCTTCGACCTCAGCAGCGGCCACGCCGACCCGACCCTCTAGCAAAAGATGACGAAGGTGACGGAGTCCCTCCTTTTCCCGAGCTTGAAGGTTGTCTCATGATCTTCGACGGGTCAGCGGCTTACGAGTCCCCAGTCGTCACAAGCTTACCCGAAGAGAAGTCAACATCACCAACCCTGCTGTCATGACCTACCTCAAGTGGTCGGAATTGTCGATCACCTTCGAGCGGTCCAACCACCCCGACAGCATACCTCAGCCTAGGCGTCGGCCGCTCGTGCTCGACCCAATCGTCGGCATCACTCGGCTCACCAAGGTCTTCATGGATGGAGGCAATGCCCTCAACATTCTCTATATCGACACCTTCAACGCCATGAACCTTCCAAGGTCGGGTATCCGTCCAATCAGCAGACCATTTCATGGAGTCATCCCAAGGGACCGAGCAGTACCCCTCGAACAGAGAAGCTCATCATCGAGGTGGTTGACTTCGTGGGCACATATCACGCCATCCTCAGGCGACCATGCTACGCCAAGTTCATAGCCGTCTCCAACTACGTCTACCTTAAGCTAAAAATGCCCGGCCCCAGTGGCATCATCACTGTTGCATCACGCTTTCAGCATGCGCTGGCTTGTGTGCAGAAGAGTTGTAAGTTGGCTTGGCCCTTGCCGGGTCGGTTGAACTAGCGGAGCTCTTAAAGACTACGGGGTCGGATAGCGTCCTCGAGTCCAAATCCCCGATCTCGACATCATTCGAACCCACCAACGACTCCAGAGAGATTACCACAGACCCTTTCGATCCGACCAAGAAGGTCAGGGTCGGGACAATGCTCTCCGATAAATAGGAAAATGCGCTCATCGACTTTCTCATCCAGAATCAAAATGTCTTCGCCTGGGCACCCTCTGACATGCCGAGCATCCCGAAGGAAGTCATCCTTTCTGGTTCCCGACCAGTCCAACAAAGATTCCGATGTTTCGATGATGACAAGCGATGGACCATCAGAGAAGAAATCACGAAGCTGCTCGACGCCAACTTCATCAAAGAGGTGTACCACCCCGAGTGGCTTGCAAACCCTGTAATGGTCAAGAAAAAAGAATAAAAAGTGGAGGACGTGCGTCGATTACACTAGCCTCAATAAAGTGTGCCCAAAGGATCTGCTCCCTCTGCTACATATCGACCAAGTTTTCTCGATACATACTCTAGGTACCATGAGATTTTTATGCGTGGTTCCGACCAACCAGCCACGTCTTTCATCACTCCGTTCGGTTTCTTCTGCTACGTCACCATGCCGTTCAGCCTCAAAAATGCTAGCGCAACCTACCAGCGCTGCATGTAAAAGTGCTTCTACGACCAACTAGAGGTCTTCGTCAACGACCACATGTTCTCGCTTCTTCGACCCATGGCGAGCCTCTACTTATGTACATTTCGGCAACCACAAAGGTTGTCAACATGGTGCTCGTCGTCTAGTGCATGGAAGAAGGTCGGGCCTTGAAGGTTCAGCGACCCGTCTGCTTCATAAGCGAGGTGCTCATCGATGCCAAGACTCTATGAGCACCACTACTGAAGCTCACCCGGCAACATCACCAACTTCACTGTGTCGGAGTCCGTGTACCAAAACTACCAGCATGCGAATGCACAGGCCGAAGTGGGTGAGAGGAATCTGGTGTATAAGTATACAAGTTCTTTCGTGTATGAGGTGTCAAGCATGTAAAGGATAATCACTTTCCCTAAAACCAATCTACTTCCTCATTGCCCACATACCTCTCTATTCTTTCCCTGCCCTGTTTCTCTGTTCCGGCGGTGAGGCCGTTAACAATATTGGTATTATTCGCCTTCGATTCCTTGGACCTGGCGTTGTCGCTGCACTACACACGGCAATCCAAACACGACGGTGCGATGGACCCACAGCAGCAGATCATCCTGGACGCGTTCGAGAAGAGATTCGCTGAAGGCGAGGCAAAGTTGGAGGCATGGATCTCAGCCCTGGAGCACTTAACCACACCACCAGCGTCGCTCTGCCTGACGTCGACTCGCGGGTCACAGGTCCCTGGATAGCCTTGGACACGCGCAGGCGACGACCGTGACTGCATCGACGTTGTGGAGGTTGCCGCGCTTACGTGCGTGGCGGCACTGGAGTCCGCCACCACGGCATTCGAGGCATGGCGTCCCCACATGAGCACTCTGTCGACGCAATCAAACAATCGATCGACTCCATCCAGTCCGATCTCGTCCAGGGACCGAATGGGAAGGATTGTGCGCCTCCGGCGCTTTAGTTCGAGTCCTGAGCACTTTCACGTCCATCTGGGGTGTTTACCTAAGATCACATTTCCAATTTTCAATGGGAGCACACTCGCCTCTGGCGATCCCTTATGAAAGTTACTTCGACATGTATGGAGTCGATCCAACATTGTGGATCAAGGTGGCTTCCATGCACTGTGAAGGTGCCGCAGCATGTTGGTTACAGTCCATTGAGAGGAAGCTTCACTATCTGAATTGGGGGGATTTTGTCACCTGGTCCATGATCGCTTTGGGCGCAAACAGCAGAAATCATTGATTCGACAACTATTTCACATTCGCCAACTTGGTTCTGTAACTGAGTATGTGGAGCAGTTTTCGACCTTAGTTGATCAATTGTCTGCATACCAAGCTAATGCTGATCCACTTTATTATACTACGCGTTTCGTTGACAGTCTTAAGGATGAAATTAAATCTATTATCGTGGTGCAACATCCTTTGGATCTCGATTATGCTTGTGCACTTGCCCTTGTGCAGGAGGAAGCAGTGGAATGCCAGAAGCACAAGGAGATGCAACGTCTAGACCTATCTGTCAACAGGATGGTCTCAAGAACTGCAGTTCCTCTTCCTTTGCCACCCAAGTTGGACAAAGCTTCTGAAGCAGCTGCGGTTACTATTGTCCGCGTCAGGCAACACAACTCTAAAGAACATAAGTTGGCCTCTCTCAAGGCATATCGCCATGCTCGCGGGTTATGATAGGTATGCTGAATGGTGGCGACCAGATCACAAGTGTGGGAGCTGTTTTCTGTCGATGAAGCTTCCGTTCACCAACAGTGGAACAACCGCAATTGTCTATGTTATTGTCTCTTGCAGCAGTTTCAGGTACTGAGGCTCCGAAATCTCTGCAACTCATGGGTGATATTCAGGGACATTCTGTGCTGATTTTATTGGATTCGGGCAGCTCGCATATGTTTCTATCCACAGCTCTGGCCTCTCAATTGCAGGGTGCTTTTTCTCTCTCTCGGCCAGTTTCTGTAAAAGTAGCCAATGGTCAGCTCTTGGCCTGCACTACCGAGTTTCTACAGACAACTTGGACAGTTCAGGGGATTGCAAGGTGCTGGATCTTCCTTGTTATGACATGGTGGTGGGTTAGATTTGTCGGCGTTCTGACCACCGGCACAGTAAATATACGTTCGTGGGGGAGGTGTGCCTTCGGATTCGATATGGCCTAGTCTAAGGAAGACTCAAAGAGATTTTTTACCTAGTTCGGGTCACCTCGAGCGGTGTAATACCCTACGTCCAGGGGGCGGATTATCTCGATGACAACATTACAAAGGCGGGATTCTCTCTTCGCGAGAGGATCCGGAATGCGGGCGAGTGGGGGTGCTTGCCCGGAAGGATGCAAGAACCCTGGGCTCTAATGGAGCTCGTAGTTTTGTATTTCGTGTGTTTGTGGCTGTTGCTTCTTTGTGGTGATGTAGTGCTGCTTGTGTTCGTGTTTCCTCTGTGTTCCGTGTCTCTATTCCTCCCTGGGCCTCCCTTTATATAGGAGGGGGCCCTGGGGTTATAAGTGATGGGTCCTACACGATTCCGCCGTCTCGCCGACAGGTGGGCCCTTCAGTCATTGTCGCTATCATTTCGCTTCGTCCAAACATGGACGTGACCCGTCGCGTCGGCAGCAGCGGCGGGTACTGTGATGCTCGTCCGGTGCTACTGTGCCGGCTACAGTGCTGTCATGTCTTGTCCGGCAGCCGTCGCAGCTTTTCGCTGGAGTGTCGCCGTGGTGAATCTCGTCCCGTCCCGTCAGGACGAATGGCAGTTGGCCATCAGAGTAAATGTACCATAACGCGGTACCTACCCTCCAGGGGTCGCTCCCCGGGGGTCGGCCTCCGGAGGCTGGGGTCTTCGCGTGCCCGCGCGGGCGAGGCGTGGCCGCCGTAGATTGCTGTTGGGGGGTCGGAACCCGTGATCGCCTGACCCCCCGACCTTGCGCGTACGAGCGTGGTTTGAGGTACCCGAGGTACGTGATCTCGACAGTAGCCCCCGAGCCTGATGCCGTTTGCGATCTCTAGTTGAGGCGGCGTCGGGCTAGTCGTCCCCGAGGTTCGTTGTGCTCCTACGGGCGCGCGCGAGAGCGCCCCTAGGGCGTAGCCCCCGAGCCCTCGAGCGATCCGGAGGGTCGGTCGTGGGCTGAGACGTCGCGTGGACCATCATTCGTTGACGGTTAATCCTACGGGGGCGCACGAGCGCGCCCGTAGGGCATAACCCCCGAGCCCTCGAGCGATCCGGAGGGTCGGTCGTGAGCTAAAATGTTGCGCGAACCACCACTCATCGATGGTTGGTCGTATTGGAACCGTTTCGCTGGCTCAGCCCCCGAGCCTACGAGGCGATCCGGGGAACCGGCTGAGCATCGCGCCGACGGTCGAGGTCGGGCCGAGGTCGGTCTCGGTTTTTCATCCGGTAAGATGCTTGGGAAGGGCCGATTTCGACGCGGTCCCTGTCCGTAGTCGGCGTCACGCCTAGGTCGAGGCCTTGATCAGCATCCGATTGTTTGGATTGGCCCGAGGGCCTCAGCTGTCGGTCAGCCGATCGTTAGAGGCTTCGTTCTGTTTGCCCAGCCCTCGAGCCTGGGGGCGACCCGGGGGGCCGACTAGGCATAGCGCCGACATTCGGGGTTGGACCGAGGTCGGTGTCAGTTTTTACATTCGATGAAAAGGTTGGAAGGGCCGGTTTCGACGCGGTCCTTGCCCATGATCGACGTCACGCCTAGGCCAGGGCTATGATCAGCGCACGATCGTTTGGGTTGGCCCGACGGCCTCGGCTCTCGGTCAGCCGATCGTTAGAGGTTTCATTCTGCGTGCACGCATCGTTCCAACCTTCGAGGTTGGGCCGAGGTCGTTCTCGGTCTTTCGTTCGGTAAGATGCCTAGGTCGGACCGGTTCGATGCGGTTCCTGCCCATGATCAGCGTCACGCCTAGGCTTGGCCATGATCAGCGCCCGAACGTTCGGTTTGGCCCGGTGGCCCCGGCTGTCGGTCAGCCGATCGTGGCGGGCTTCGTTCGGTCGCCTCCCCTTATTCGAATTCGCCGTTACGGTTACGGGGATCGGATGGCTTCTGTGCCTCCACGCGGAGGGCAATCGGGCCGTCCAGGAATTTGAACCGCCGGTCGATCCGAGCAGTTGATTTGAATTCGATTGGACGGTGTCGTGGATGCGGCGGTTCGTGCGCCCACGTCACGTCGTCTGCCGGACGTGCTTTGGTAATCGTCTCGTCGGAGTTATTGTTACCGTCCTCTCTGCGGCGGAGGCAGCAAGGGGCGGCCCGGGCCCGCTCGTCAGCGGGTCGTGGGCGGACTGCTGGGGTGCGCTTCGGGGCGCGACCCTACGCTCGAGCAGTTACTCCTCGGCCGATCGTGGGAGGCGTAGTAATTGCCCGGGCCCTTTTAGAAGGAGGAGCGCGGTAACTTCGCGTTTTTACCCGGCTTCCTCGCTTCGTCTTCGCCCTTTGCGCAGGAGCTTGTTAGCTCCGCTTTCTCTCGTAGCGCCGTTAGGTCTGGCGATCGCCGTAGTTCGCGCTTCCGTCGCCGCCACCTGCAAAATGTCTGACTGAGAGCCATCGTGCGTTGACGACGCTCTGCTCGAGAGGTGGAGCGTCGTTGAGATGGTCCCGCCGAAGGAGTCGGCGGGCTCGGTGGCGGGCTTTGGCCACGTCGTGCCCGCGCCGCCGCCGGGGAAGATCGCCCGCTTCCTGGCGTACCACGAGCGTGGACTGGGGCTGCCGGTCTCCAGCTTCTTCCGCGGGGTCCACAACCAGTACGGTGCCCGGCTTCACCAGCTGGCGCCGAACGGGATTCTCCACGCCGCCGTCTTCGTTACGCTTTGCGAAGCGTATCTGGGGATTCGGTCGAGCCTCCCGCTATGGAGGTACTTCTTCCTCGCCAGTCTCCAGACGTCGAAGGAGACGGGGGTCGGCAGGTGCGTCGGCGGCGTCAGCGTCATGCTCCGGACTCGAGAGTCTCAGGAGTACATCGAGGTCGACCTGAAGACCTCGCTGAACGGCTGGCGGAGGTCGTGGTTCTACATCGACAACGCCGACCCTCAGCTTCCTGCCTTCGAAGACCTGGTGCCCCGAGCGACGGAGTCTTGGAAGTCGAAGCTCTCGGCGGCCGAGGTCGAGACGATCTGACCTCACCTGGAGGCGATTCGGCGCCTCTAGGATCAAGGATTGACCGGGACAACGGTCTTCGGCGTCGCCATGCGTCGCCGGATCATGCCGCTGCGCCGTCGAGTGCACAGCATCGGTGAGTACGAGGGGCCGGACGACGCGATCTGCGAAGTCCGCGGCCGACCTCTCTCCGACAAGGGAGTCCTGGCCTGGACCTCGGCCGTCTTCAAGGACGCCGAGGGCGGCCTTAATCGGGGGCCGCGTCTCCTCGACAGGGACCATCGTCAGCTGGTAAGCGCAGATTTTTTCGTTTCGATCGTAGTAGTTTGTCATTGCGCGAGACTAACTTTGGTTTTTTTTTTCAGGGTCCGTCGGTGGCCGCGATCGCTACCAGGGTTAGGACCAGCTCCGCTGCGGCGCCGACTCAGCGGAGGGCCGAGCCCAGCCCCTCGACGGCGTCGGGGCCGAGGAGGACCAGCAGGAAGCGGAAGGCGAAGGCGAGCTTCCTGGACTACTTGTCCAGTGGCGCGGGAACTGCAGCCTCGCCCGCAAAGCCAACGGTGGGGTCGCCCCGCGGCTCGAAAGCCGAGGGAGGATCGTCGGCGAGCCAGGGCTCGGCCGCCTTGGCGGGGGCGGTTGCCGTTGTGCTGCCGAAGGATCGGACCCTTTCGAGGGTCTGAGCTCCTCTTCCGAGCAGCAGGAGCAGGGGTCGGCTGCGAAGAAGGCGAAGGTCGACCCCTTAGAGGCGGTGGTGGGTGATTATGGTGTTCGGGACCCCAAACCGACATATGATGTTGCGGATGAATCCGACCGCGTGGGTTGAAGTGATGTTGGGCACCGGCCGAGCCTCAATCCACTTGGTAAACTTGTCGACGGCGACGAAGAGATGGGTGAAACCGCCGGGCGCTCTCTTGAAGGGGCCGAGGATGTCGAGTCCCAAGACAGCGAAGGGCCAAGCGATCGGGATCTTCTGGAGCTCCTGTGCCGGCAGGTGCGTCTGCCGGGCGTAGAACTGGCAGCCCTGGCAAGCTTAGACGAGCTTTTGGGCGTCGGCCACAGCCGTCGGCCAGTAGAAGCCTTGTCGAAAGGCTTTGCCGACGAGGGTTCTGGGTCCGGCATGAAGACCACAGATGCCTGAGTGGATGTCATCGAGCAGGTGCATGCCCTGCTCCAGAGGGATGCAGCGCTGCAGTATACCACTCGTGCTTCGCTTATAGAGCTCGCCGTCTAAGATGACATATGCCTTGGCCTGTCGCATGACCATCCTGACTCCGTCTGGGTCGGCCGGGAGAGTGCCGTCTCGAAGGTAAGCGAAGATATCGTGAGACCAATCGAGGGCGAGCGTCATGATCTCTGCCCCCGGTCCGAGGGTCTGCTCGCCGCTTGGTTCTTCGACGGGCGGCCCTTCCGCGACCCTGATGGAGGGTTTAGTGAGGACTTCGAGGAAGACGCCGTCGGGGACCGGCTGACGCTCGGAGCCCATCTTGGCAAGGGCATCCGCGGCTTCGTTGTCCCGACGTAGAACGTGATGGAGTTCGAGTTCATCAAACTTGTCTTCGAGCTTACGAACCTCTTGACAGTAGTTCCATCTTCGGGTCTCGACAGCTGGAAGCCTTCATGACTTGACTGACGATCAGCTCGGAGTCGCCCTTGACGTAGAGGCACTGAGCGTCGAGGGTGGTGGCCATTCGTAGGTCGTGAAGGAGCGCCTCGTACTCGGCCGCGTTGTTGGAGGCGCAGAACTGCAACTGCAGCACGTATCGGAGCCTGTCTCCCTTCGGGGAGATCAGGACGATCTCGGCCCCCGCGCCCTTGAGCATGCAGGACCCGTCGAAGTGGGGGGGTGTGCCTTCGGATTCGATATGGCCTAGTCTAAGGAAGACTCAAAGAGATTTTTTACTTGGTTCGGGCCACCTCGAGCGGTGTAATACCCTACGTCTAGGGGGCGGATTATCTCGATGACAATATTACAAAGGCGGGATCCTCTCTTCGCGGGAGGATCCGGAATGCGGGCGAGTGGGGGTGCTTGCCCGGAAGGATGCAAGGACCCTGGGCTCTAATGGAGCTCGTGGTTTTGTCTTTCGTGTGTTTGTGGCTGTTGCTTCTTCGTGGTGATGTAGTGCTGCTTGTGTTCGTGTTTCCTCTGTGTTCCGTGCCTCTATCGCTCCCTGGGCCTCCCTTTATATAGGAGGGGGCCCTGAGGTTACAAGTGATGGGTCCTACACGATTCCGCTGTCTCACCGACAGGTGGGCCCTTCAGTCGCTGTCGCTATCATTTCGCTTCGTCCAGGCGTGGTCGTGACCCGTCACGTCGGCAGCAGCGGCGGGTACTGTGATGCTCGTCCGGTGCTACTGTGCCGGCTACAGTGCTGTCATGTCTTGTCCGGCAGCCGTCGCAGCTTTCCGCTGGAGTGTCACCGTGGTGAATCTCGTCCCGTCCCGTCAGGACGGATGGCAGTTGGCCATCAGAGTAAATGTACCATAACGCGGTACCTACCCTCCAGGGGTCGCTCCCCGGGGGTCGGCCTCCGGAGGCCGGGGTCTTCGCATGCCCGCGCGGCCTTGGCGTGGCCGCCGTAGATTGCTGTTGGGAGGTCGGAACCCGTGATCGCCCGACCCCCCGACCTTGCGCGTACGAGCGCGGTCTGAGGTACTCGGGGTACGTGATCCCGACAAGATTGGCTTGAGGCACACAGTTCGATGCACGTTGATTGGGCCAACAAGTGGTTATCGATCCCATATCAGGGCCGACAGGTGTTGTTGCAAAGGTGCCAGTCATCTCTTCATTGTCCGGCCATGGTTCAGTTATTATTGGTTACCGCTGATTCATCTGACCAGACTGCTCCATTCCTTTATCCCCCGGCAGTATCATCATTATTATCTGAATTTGAAGATGTTTTCGCTCCTCCAACAGGCCAAACGCCCAGCCACACTGATGATCACTCAATTCCCCTCATACCAGGCGTCAAACCAGTCAATGTTTGTCCTTACCGCTACCTGCCTGGTTTGAAGGACGAGATTGAGAGGCAAGTGCTTGAGATGCTTGATCAAGGTATCATTCAGCAGAGTACTAGCGCATTTTATTCGCCGGTTCTTCTCGTGAAGAAGAAGGATAGCACATGGCACTTTTGTGTGGATTACCATTAGCCCAATGCTATGACGGTACAGCGCAAGTACCCGGTTCCTATCTTTGACGAGTTGATGGATGAGCTCGCCCAGGCAGCATGGTTTAGCAAGTTCGACCTGAAGTCAGGATACCATCAGATCTTGTTGCAGCCAGGGGAGGAACATAAAATGGATTTCCAAACACATCAGGGACATTTTAAGTTTTGGGTCATGGCATTTGGCCTCACCGGTGCCCCGGCGACATTTTTGAGTGCAATGAAAACCACCTTGGCTCTGGTTCTGCGCAAATTCGCATTGGTTTTCTTCAATGATATATCGATCTACAGTGCTTCATTGAAGGGTTATTTGGAGCACCTTCAGACAGTGTTACAGCCGCTGCGACAGGACCAGTGGAAAGTGAACTTAAAGATATGTACATTTGCTCAACAGCAAATCACTTACATTGGTCATGTGTTGAGTTCAGCAGGCATTGCCACAGATCCGTCCAAGATTGCAGCAATTCAGCAGTGGCCAGTTCCTCATGATGTGAAATCTTTGCGTAGTTTTCTCGGGCTGGCAGGGTACTACTGCCGTTTTGTGAAGCACTACGGCTACACTCAAGTGAAGAAACTTTTCTACGCCATCCTCATCACAAGATGCAAGCTGCGCTTCGACAGCCATTCTATCCGAGTGAAAACGGCTTTCCCCCTCAGCGAAATCATCAATGGCAAAGATGAGGTCAGACGGATCGCAATGTGGGCAATGGAACTCATGGGCCACGACATCACCTATGTACCTCGACAAACAATCAAGTCCCAAGCCCTCACCGACTTCATCGCCGAGTGGACAGAGGCTCAAGAACCGCCAACCCCTGCCGACCTCAAGCACTTGACGATGTTCTTTGACGGCTCTTGCATGCTCAAGGCTTGGTGGCTGACATTGTCCTTATCTCTTCGAAAGGTCACAACTTTCGATACATCTTGCGGCTGCATTTTCACACCTCCAACAACGTTGCCGAGTATGAAGCTCTCCTTCACGGGCTCCGAATGGCAATCACCCTCGAGGTGAAAAGACTCTACGTCAAAGGCGACTCCGAGCTCGGCGTCAATCAAGTGATGAAAGAATCAAGCTGCTAGGACCTTTAGGAAGCCTACTGCCAAGAAGTCCGCAAGCTCGAGGACAAGTTTGATGGACTCAAGCTCCATCATGTTTTACCGCTAGTATCACCTTTTATCTATTTATCTTTGTCCATGTTTGATTTACCCACTAGTTCTTATAATAATGAGAGGATGTGTGCCGATATTTCTATTCTTTCTATGCAACAAGAAGTGAATGAATTCGATACTCCTAATTTTTATCGATTCACTAGTGCTGAAATTAAACATTTAACTCCCATTATATGTGAAAGTGATGAGCTGAAATTGCTATCTTCTCCAAACACTGTGGGTTATATTGGATATGATTCTTTTTGTGACCATGCTACTGTGGAGAGGATGATATTTTATAAGCTTGAATTGCCTTTGTTAACTAAAACCAATCTTTATGTTACAGGCAACTAAGATTATAGAGGTGTCTTTATGATGCACAAAGTTTATACTTGCTCAAATTTGGAATCCTCTTCTATGGTGCAAATAAATGACAAACTAGATGGTAGAAATACAAAATACCATGACATGTCATGTTTATCTAGTTTTTTTAGGACTTCACTCATAAGAATGATAATTATGCTGATCATGCCGATTATTTCAAAATTATATTTTGTCAAAAAGTTGATAGTGCCGATTTTTATGGTAAAAATAATTCATGTGATGCTTTAGCGTACAAAGATGCTTTGTTTGCATATCGTGATCTTTTAGCTATTTGTTCGCTCCTTTTACTAACCATTTACAGAATATCATGACACAATTTCCAAAAAACATATCTCCCAGACTCTCACCCATTCGAGTGAGTGAGAATAAAAATGATTTGATTCTTGAAGCAAGCTTATAAAATCATGCTACCCAAAGAAGCAAGCCAAGAACAACTTGCCATGAAGAAGGGGAGAATGATGATATTATAAAGATCTTTGACACACCAAGTGATTGCATTCAAATACCAACGTGACCTTCACCTTTTCATGCATGTTGCAGAGTACGGTGGAATCGAGGTCCTGACAATGAACTTGAGTCGAGGACGACTCCAAAACAAGAAGGGAGGATGATGGGGACATCGTTCTTTTAGATACACACTCTTCAAATTAGTATTGATGTAACTCGTGCACGATAGTTAAAATTAGTGGTGAGCTGTTCCTAAACACATGTTTCTCTTCCTTCGAGGAAAGATTGCTACCTAATTATTTTATCATGATTAGAAACATTGGAGAGGAGCAAAGAAAGTTGGAGAATAACTTGGAGATACACAAAACAAGGAAGGATGTTCAATTCCTAAAAAAATTTGAATCCAACTCAGGTTCGACTCCAAGTCAGACTTTAAGAGCAGCCTGCACTAAAACGGATGCCAAAGTCGCATACGAACTCCATTTTTGACATTCAAGATATTGAAAGAAAGTTAAGAAGATAATCTTTCTAATGGATCTAATCGTGTGCCTAAATACATCCTAGGTCTCCGGGAACCACCGAAAAAATACGATATCCAAAACCTGTCAGGTGCTGCGATACCATCTTTTGGCTTTTAGGCCATAGTATCTTTCGTAGGCCCATTAGAATTAGGGTTTGCCCCGTAAGGACACCCTAACTTCTATATAAATAGTAAACGCCATCATTAGGGATAGGTTTTTTACTTAGTTTTAATCTGTTATCAAACAAATAGCTGAGATGGTTTGTTAGATTCCACCTTCATATGTTTAATTCAAATTTCATAATTGAGTTGCATACTTTCTTATTCTTGCTGGTGTTCTTCGATTCGTAAGCTGAGATTAGCATTCTTGACGAAGTCAATCGTGTGTTGCACGGTTAGGAGAAGTGGTGTTGCAATTGCGAGGTTTAAATCCTGTTGATTTGAGGTCGAATCGATGGTGTGTTATATCTCCACCAAATCGAGAGTTACCACGAACTGACAAAAAATCGAGAACTACATATACACAAAAAATCTTTCCTAAAGCAACAGAAATCGAAAGTTTAAGAATACCAAACCGAAAGTTCCGGTTTTCTCAGGTGCAGATTATGCATCTTGAGAACATTGTAGTTTCTTCATTCAACCTCCAAACTAGATGATCCATATATCCATTTTGATCGTCTTGACAAGAGCAACAGCGTGGGAGTCTCAAAGTGTCAATTTGGCTTCATCTTCCTCCCCCATGAAGAACTTCTTTGATTGTTCCATATAGTTTAGCCAAAATGCCCAAGGATTTCATTTGAAAACTACAAAACATGTACACTAAACCTACGAAATAATCATAGTTAGCACCGATTTAGTTATTCGTAGGTCTGCTTAAACCAGAACTTTTGGATTTGACTCTTCCAACCGAAGGTTGGATATTCCGGTGAATTAATTCTTGGCCACAGAGGTGGTTAAGGATTTCATCTGCCCTCATCAAAATAAGGGTTTCAAAGAAAATTAGAGAAGGTACTTAAGGTTCCGTTCAATCACAACAATGTTTCTGAAATGTTAGTCCTCATTTTACTATTTTCTATGGAATTATATTGTTGTGTGAAATATGTGATTTCTATAAAATTCATACTTTCCAAAAGAGGACTTCAGTTCCAAACCACTGTCCAAGTCTGCTTAAAAAAAAGTTCACCAAATAGAGGATTGTAAAGCCTGATATAGGGTCTCTTTGGTTGAGCTGATTTTGGCTTTTGACTTTTGCAAAAGCTAAAAGCTCAACTAAAGGGGTGAACTTTTATAAACGTTTTTTTGAGACAGCAGCTTACTCTTAGTTCAAAAGCAAAAGCAGGTTTGGACTTGCTTTTATCGGCTGTGAACATCGGTTCAATTATGTAATATAATTATAATTATATAATATAATTGTAGTTATATATAGTTATATATATGACTATAGTTACAATTATGTAATATAATTATAATTATACAATATAATTATATTTATATTATAATTTTATATAATTTTATATTACATAATTATAATTATAATAATATATTATTATAGTTACAATTATGTAATATATATAATTATAATTATATATAGAATATAACTATAATTATATATAATTTTATATTACATAATTACATATAATTATTCTTTCATTATAATTGTATATATTACATAATTATAATTATATTTTTATTATAATTATATATTTTACATACTTATAGTTATACATAATTATATTACATAATTGTAATTATATAATATAATTATAATTATATATTACTATAGTTACAATTATGTAATATAACTAGAATTATATTATAATTATAATAATTATTATTATATATATACATTATCTTACAATTTCACAATCTCATTGTTGCTTTAAACCAAACGGCTTTTATCTTTCTAATAGTTCATATTTTACGGCTCCTTTTACACAGCTCACAGCTCACCCAAATACATACATAGCCTTGTCTGATTGACACCACACAACAGAGAACCAAAACGAGTGTCCCATTCTAACTCCACCCTTGATCCATGTCAGTTAATCTGGGGCACAGGCCGAGGCAGAGATACTAGGGATGTGATTGGTTGTCTGTATGCAGCGTGGTTCAACAGGTAAAACAGGCTCAGATGAGCCGATGAGCGAGGCTGTGCGTATGTTGTTTGGTTGATTTCACGTGATAAGTATAGTTAAGAAGAGATGGTGTTTAGTTGAAAAATATAATATATAAAGTTTAAAAAGTAAAATAAATGTTAAATAGTATTTATTGTTTCCAAATATACAATATATTTTAAAATATATTAATACTATTTAAATAATATTAATTATGTGCTTAATATCTTTAATCCTTTCACATAATCCTACACCTAGCCAGCCAGACCGAAAAGAAACGGAACTCAAATACTTTTCTCTCGGGCCAGGCGCACACGCAGTATTTGCATGCTTTGAGACAAGCTCGCAGGGAACCGAACAAGACAGCCTCGCACGCGGCGAGCCAAGGCAGCGTCGGGCCACCCATCCAATCACGCCCTAGAGCAATGGATGCGATGCAACGTAGGTCAGCGGGGAAGACATGAGGCGACTCGACGGCACGACTACGGGTCGCAAACCAGGAGCGGCGCAACCTTAGTCTAGGCTGGGGCCCACCTGTCAACACAGAGGATTTGATTTTTGTAATATATTTTAGCTTCTCAACACACAGTCATAAAAGCAACTCAAAATGTATTTTTCAGTTTTTAGTTCATTTCATTAAAAGCTGCCTTTTAGCTTTTCAAAAACAAGTTTTTTAAAACTTTGTTTGTTTCAGTTTTGACTTATCAGCTTTTTCAACTAAAAAACCCAACTGAAAAATGAGAAACTGAAACAAATAGTACCCCTACATCACCCGCGGACAGAAAGGGCATCTCCACCAACTCACTATTTTATAGGAGTAAAGTTTCTAGAACGGAGGGAGTATTCACTATTACATTCGGAGATAAGTAATTCTTATACACAATCAGAAGTTCGATTGCCTGTTAGAAAAGCTCCTGAAATGAACCTTGGAAAATTGCCACTAGCATCTAGCGTTACAAAATTTTCTTTAGGCGTTGAGCCATCAGAATCACCTACATAGAAACATCAGCAGAAGGCAAACATGCTCTTATCTGAAGAAATCAATCTACGTGCAGCTGAATTTCCAACAATTCGCTCTAACTGCAAGACAGCAACAATTCAAGTCAGATTAAAGGGGCATAGCAATTAGGAGCGAACATCAGGCATACCATGCTCAGTTATCGTTTGACCTTAAACAGGTGATATAAATTTTCAAACAGATGTTCAGATTGGATACTGTTGTTTTTCATGGAATTAAGACTAACAATACAATTGTTCATTGATTAAACAAATAGCTTTATAGGAACATAGGTTGAAGCAAATGCTTCGTTAAATGCTCCAACATGCCTTACAACAAAGCCAGCGAGTTTTTTGCTAGACTAGAGTTCTGATGATGGAACAGGATAATATGAAATAGTAACCGCACCTTAAGAATATCCAGACGAGAAAAGAGGACATTGCACTTCGGATTCTTTGATTCACTTAGCATGTTAATAAGCTGAAAGAAAAATAAAAATATCAGACATAATATTTAAAGCTCTCTACCCACAAAGCTTCAGCTAAATCACTATTCTAGAGTCTAGAAAATACCTCAGGATAAAATTCTTTCCTCCCTGGCAATGAATAGATTAACAAATGATGTGCCCCCCTTATCTGTATATAAAGAATAAAGAAATCACGATAAACATTCTAGACAATATGTTACCCAATCCCAATTTGCTTAAGACACAAGGATTATTCTAGACAATAGGCCAATCATCTACAAGAGGAATGGTATTGTAAGTTACAAACTAGACGCTGTTACCTTGTATCGGTGGTAAAAGTGAGACCTTTCACTATAAAGCAAAATCTTTTTCTTGCCCTCAAAAAACCAGAGTCTTGACCGAGATATATCCTGTTGTGATGTAGCCCTGATCCAGAACAAAATTGAGAAAGTAACAGCTTGCTTAAGACCAAGAGAAAGGCATTCTTAAAATGAAGTAATCAAATGAGCTATGGTGAGAAGGGTGGCCTACTCACTCCCCAATTCGACACAAGGATGCTTCCTTAGATTTCAAGAAACTACTTATTCGGATATATTCGAAGTACGAACTGACGAATAGCAAAACTCCACCCTGTATAGACAGGACAAATAGTTATAGTCAATTACAATTAATAAACAAGTGCATAAATCAACAGGCAATTCAAGAATTTTCAAATTTCTGAAAAATATAGTTTTATTGTGATATGGCAGCTCAGTTGTTTTCTATGCGATGTCCGAAATATTTTCAAATTTTTAATGAAAAATCCATCAACCTGTTACTTTTGTTAAAATTCTGTTGCAAATTTTTTTTTGACTAAAAGACATACAACCCATTGCTACATACAGTAAACCTGGATGGTAAGGTAACAGCATGGCATCGCTAGGCATGAGATGTACCCTCAAGGACCGATGGTATGTATATGAACAGAAGCTGTACAAATGGATCTTGCTAGACCAAACTATTTAACTGTGGCTATGTTAATCACGGTGCAGTCATTAAAATTCCTTTTTGCATGTTCACATGGTTATGGGTTACCTTTTGTAGGAAGTTCATAAAAAAGATAGTTCACATGGTTATGGGTTACCTATTAGCCACCACTGTGTGCCATAAGGAACGGTTGAAGAAAAGCATCCAATAATTTTCACAAAGCCCAACACTCCATTTTTACCCAACTATTAAAATTGAACTTAAAGCATTACAGATACAGAAGCGATAACAACTGCATACCTCATCCAAGTCCTGAATCTTTGGATATACCTGTAAAATATTGCAAAAATGGGACATATTTAATAACTAAGAAAAAGTCATTTTACATCCATCAGAATCAAGCACACATGACTGTCAGATGTATACTAAGTTTTCAGGTCACCTAACTTCCAGAATTTATTATTTAAGTTCAGACTATGAGCAAAAATAAAAAACAGTCGGTGTATCTTTTTGGGTTGGGGGGTGGGGTGTTCTAAGTCAATTCTGGCTCCTATTTACAGATGCATCAGTAACTACCGTACAATTTGTTAATCTTTCGTGCAACCTACACAATCCTGAAGACAAAATGCATAGAAAATGGATGCACATTAATGTCACTATTCGAAGGATAAAGTCCAACTTACTCCCCTTAAATATAGCAAAAGTCCAAATAACCCCCTAATCTATAATTTGGTTCAGTTTACCATCACAAAATGCCATTTTGATTCAATTTAACCCCCAATATAACTTGACAAGTGTAATTTTAAGATACAATTTTACGAGATGATAGAACACATCATAAAGCATGTTAAAAAATACATCATGATTTTTTTAGTTATTGTTTCTATAAGGAAGCATATTTAATAGTAAATTATTCTCTGAGGTACAAAATTAAATGAAAATAATGATAAATTCCATGATGTATTTTTTCTAATATTAATTAATGCTCTATCATTTTGGAAAATTATCTTAAGAGTACACTTGTGTATGGAGAAACAAGAGAATCAAATTGTATTAGAGGTAATTGAACCAAAATGGTATTTTGTGGGGGTAAACTAAACCAAATCATAGTTTAAAGAGTTACATGGTCTTTGGCTATACTTGAGGGAGTAAATTGGACTTTTTCCTTGTTCAAAAGCAATACCAGCCTTATTTTTTTGTGGTCATTTTGAAGGGATCTGGAATAAAAAGTGAAATTCAAAAGCTTTAAATTTTAAGTTCCATAATTGACATGGAACAATGTTTCTGTTGAAAACAATTACATATGCAGTTCTTTTTTGTGCTATAGTTTATGTTAAAATATATCAATGTATACTTGGAATACTCTAGAATTATTTGGAGGTTACAAGAGAGAAGATATTTGACTTGGAATATGAGGTATCCACATAGAAGAAGTGTGTGCATGTATCTAAGTTTGTGTTGTGAATAAAAGTTGAGCTATCTATGAGTGTTTGTCTCCTGAGTTAGCATAGTAGAGTGAAGGTTCTTCAGTAAATTTAGAAGTACTGGGTTTGGGTCCACGAAAGAAGTGGTATCACTACAGTTTGGTACCATTTCTAAGGATTCGGTGTTAGCTTAGGGAGACCGAAAACTCAACAGTTTAAATTTACTCTTATCAAATAACATATTTTTCCTGGAAAAAAAAGCGCTACAAGGCGCTCGCTCAGGAGCGAGGCCCCTCCGCCTCGCTTCAAGGTCTAAGCGTGCCCTAGGCGGCAGCCATGGAGGGTGGCGGGCGCAGCGGCCAGCAGACACGCAGATCTGGCGGATGACACCGTGGCGGCGGCTGAGGGAGAGAAGGCGGAGGCAGCTGCGGTGGAAATAGAGAAGGCAACGGCGGCGGAGGAGGAAGGAGAGCATCGGAAGTTGGGGGAGCGCGGCGGCTGGAGGAGAGCGCCATGGATCAAGCAAGCTCGGCGTCGGCGGCTGATGGGGGGCCAAGGTGCGTCGGCGGCCAGAGGGCTGAGGAGACGGAGAGAAAGGGTAGAGAGAAGAAAGTTAGGGTTGAGTAGGAGGGCTGAATGGGCCTAAACTGAAGCCCATACTATGTTTTCTACCCTTTTATTTGTTCTTTTTTCATTTCATTAGTGGTTAAATGGCTAGTAAAGCTCTATTTGTGAGATAACCTACAGCGCTTAGGAACGCTTAGGCAGCGCTTAGGCGCGCCTAAGCTCTAGGCGGAGGCATACCGCTCGCTTAGCGCCTAACGCTTAATTTTTCCTGGATATTTTTAGCTTCTGTTTTAGGATTCACCAGGAATCTATTGTCGCTGCCATTTCAAGGAATTATGTAGTTCAAGACTAGTTTTACTCAAACATGCATTGAATTCTCATTCATGAAATAAAAAAGGAAATATCAGAGAGGCTAATGCCTCCAAGTACCTCCGTAAACAGAAAAAACTTCATTATCCAGTTCACAGCCAGACATTTAATACAAGCACAAACCTTATTGCAGAAATAATCAAATCGGGCATCATCAGCTTCAGCAATAGAAGATGCATCAAACCTTTCATACAACTGTTCAATAATTCCCATTGAAAAACATAAATTTAGAAAATCAGAAGCAGAACTATTTTATAAAATAAGATATGAGATTATGATATGCGTGCATTTGAAGTTGTAGGGTGTGTTTGGTTGGAGGGACGAAGAGGGATGGAACAGCGTCATCCATTGTATCTAGGGATGGAAGTGGGTACCCAATGTGTACATGTGGAACAAGCCTCTAGTTCATTTTATCCCACTGACAGCATAAGGTGGAGGGGAAAGTTAGGTCATTTTCAAAAGTTTTGGGCCGACCCACTGACCCAAAAGAAAACTTACATCCCTAAATGTACTAAGTAATGATTCTCATCCCTCTCATCCTCGTTCCTCCAACCAAACAAAAAACAGGGATGACTTCATCCATTGAACCAAACACTACAGTGGATAAACTCATCCATCATACACTGGATAACTCTGTCCTATCCTTCATTGACACCCAACCAAACACACACTTACTCTAACACCAGAGTCCTGAATGCACAGTATAGAAATATTTTTGAAATAAATATACTAGAAATCATATTTATGATGAACATGCAAGCCATGTAACAACCTGACAGAATCAAAATTAAAAAGAAGTGACTGACCTGTCGGACTTCAAACTGTATTTTGGGAAGTACACCTCCATATTCGGTCATCATTTTCAGCTGAAAAAAGTATAAAACTACAGGTTTTACAATATAAACATCACCTAAATTTCCTAACTTAACAGAAAAAAGAAACTAGCTGACCCAGTGCCAGAGTATGTTATATACCTTTCCCTCGAAATTTAAGCACAATCCGTGGAATAAAGCATTCATCTCTGCACGAAAGGGCAAACAATTTTAAATTTGAAACATACATAGCATATAAAAACGGCAGTCAGTCACAGGAAGTCTACTAAAAATTATAACTCCATGAGCATCAACAATTTAAATGCTAGTGAAAAATAATAATGATGGAGCACAATTCCACAACAAGATTGTAAGCACAAGCCATTTCAAGTAAAAGTCTACCTGGAGTAAGATATGAGCTTAAAAGTATTGTCTGTCGATAGTACCGTGCCTGCTGATCCAGGTACCTTGAGATCAAAGGTAAATATTAAAATTCAGTTGCCACAGTATACGTATTCTCATGATAAGTATCTGATATTATTTAAATGTGTGCATAAAGAAATACTCTAGATATAAGAATTTACCATGGCCTAATTCGCATCACATTTGTGCCATGTTCTTTTGAAGGCACACGATTCAGTTGCTCAAACACAGTTTCCAGATGTGCCCAGTTCTACAATCATGCATCAGAAGTCATATAAGGCATTGCCAAATAACTAGTAGATAAATTTAATACTTCAAATCTAACCTGCATAATTATCACGTCAGCATGATCCACTACCACTATCTGTATAACAAATAGATCTTTATTAGGGAGGAAAGGAGATATAGTAGAAACAGCCAGACAAAATGCATTTTCATCATTCTAAAATACAAGTATTTTTATATGCAAATTTAAGCATTGATTCTTTTCTGAAACATTAGCAATATGCAAGGTAGATATCATGGAGTATGTTTGATGAAAGATATAAAACTGCAATAGTATTCTCATGCAAACCCTTTTTTTTTTACATACTTCTAGAGTTCTATTTACAAATGCCGTAGATAGATCACTAAATAAGGGCTCAGAGGAACTAACTTCAATCGATGATAGGAAATCAAAGTCCTCCTTGCCATCTTCTCCATTAATTTTCTGCATATATAAATACATAAGAGTGAGAAAATAATTTGCTGAGGCCCGAGATTAAACTTTCGATGAAGTACATTGGTCCGTAACAATGGGGCCTAAGACCAAATTTCTGATGAAAATATTGGTTGTTAATAATGGATATAAAAACTGATTCTCTATTTGCCAACTATGTAGATAAATTCTAATGGTGCACTTTTTAGAGATATTTGTATAGGTTAGAGATATTGTGTATTTTCTCTTTTCTTTGAGAGGTTATTGTAACGCCCAAAAATTTATTTTCAAATATTAAAATTTCAGATTCTTTCTTTGCATTTCACAATTTAGTATAGAGCAAAATTCATTTTCAAACTAAACTGCTAGGAGTGCATTGCATCTCATTCTTTGCATAGCATTTGAATAATTCTAGCACTGGAAAAAAATAATTAATCAAGCCACTAAAGATTTATAGAAGTCAAAGCAAAGAACTTAAAAGAATAAGAGAAAACCCCAAAAACCTCACCTGGGCCTAAATCTCTCTCCCTCTCCTTACCCCGCCGGCCCAAGTTCCCCTGCAGCCACTCGGCCCAGCTAGGCTCCGCCGCCCCTCTCCTCTCCTCTCACTAGCAGGTGGACCCCATGCGTCATCACCTTCCTTCCTCCACTCCTGCAATCTCCCCCCCCCCCCCCCCCCCCCCCCCCCCCCCCCCCCCCCACCCCCCCCCCCCCCCCCCCAATCAGCACGCGCCGCCCAAACCTTCCAAATTCCGCGGGATTACCTTAGCAGCGCCCACGACCTTCCCGACTATACCGCCTCCGGTTCCCCCTATTTAAGCGGCGCCTCGGCCCCTCCTCCCCAACCCGAGCTCCAGCTCACCCTCATTGTCGCGCCGCCAGGAAGAGCCGCTCCAGCCAACGCTGACCCCGTGCTGTCGTCGCCCGAGCCGCGCCGCCCCTGTCTGACCACTTCTCATCGAGCGCCGTTGCCTACCAAAGCTGCCCTACGTCGCCGAACGTCGGAACCGCCACCTCACCGTCGCACCCCCGTCTCCAGCCATCTCGACCCCCGATGACCCCTCGGTGAGAACCCCCTTGTCCCCCTCGTTATTGAGCCCAAAACCGTCTCTGTGCCCCGACGAGCTCGGGCGAGCTCGCCGGAGTCGCCGCCCATGGCGCCGCTGTCGGCCGGCCGGTTGCCGCC
>BCLF01000126.1:315711-331751 GCA_001602275.1 Zoysia japonica
CTGTCGGCCGGCCGGTTGCCGCCGCCCCGCCCACCCTGGTCGTCCGATCCAGATCGGACAGATCAGATCAAACCGCGCCTCCTCATTTAGATCCATTAAATCCTAACCGTTAGATCTAGATCCAAGGGTCCAGATCAAGCCACGTCGTCCATTTGATTAGATCTGTCCATTTTGAAATCTAAGACCCAGATTAATTCCGATTTCCGAATAAAAATAAATCAAATGCATTACTGTCCTAGCATGTTGACGTCAGCAGACCCAAATATTTAAAATTAATTAGAAAAATAAGGATAATTAAATTTAGATTAATTTGTTAAATAATAAATATAATAATAAAATAATTAATAATATTATTAATCTTAAAAATAATTAATATTTATTTAATAATAATTTATGATACTAATTTTACAAAACAGCCCCTACCCTAGGACAAATTTACACTTTAATCCCTGAACTTTCCTGTAATTACATTTTATTTCTCAATTAATTTTGTAAATTACATATAGGTCCTCAAAACTTAATTATTAATTGCAGATTAGTCCTTGAACCTTATAGTGAATTTTATACCAAAACGATCGTAACAAAATAACCTATGCATTCATGGCATAATCATACTGATCTTGATCTGTTTTGTTGCATTTGATTGATTGTGCTTCCATGCGTTAGGCGACTTCGTTTCGGACCCGCAGTACGAGAATTTCCAGCAACAAGACTTCGAAACTGTTGAGTACTCTGCTCAGGAGCAGCAAGGCAAGTGTCTTTGACCATTTCATGCCTAATTTACTAAACTTCTACCTTGTAGATTGCATGCTTGTGTCAAATTGATTGCGTACCTATTGTTAGGATTACCTATGTCTTTACTTATTATGTTTTGTCGCACTAGTTTACCTTTTTGTTGCGTAGATTACATGCTTAGCTTGTTGTTGTTGGGATAGGATTTATTATACTTGTTTCACGAGGATTAATGGGTTAATTGATAGCAACATAAAGATTAGTGAGTTGGGTGATATGGTTGGTGTAAGACGGTGTGCTGGATTACCGACACTGTCATTTGGTATGTTATCATCCCAAATCTAAGGACCAGTTCGTGGAGCGACCACTCATGTGCAACTGTACAACAAAGAGCCAAAAATGAGTGCGGTCAGGCGTAGTAAGCAGTGGAGACCAGTTCTGTGCGTGCCAGTTGGTGGAGCGGGGAAAGCCGGTTAGACCTGGATCTGCCTAGAGAGATGTGTGGGGAAGAGAGGGTTACTCCTAAGAACCATCCGGCACAAGAAAGGGCATTTCTCAGGTTACGGTTAGTGCCTGATTAGGTGAAATCTCAATGGGCACATACAAGCTGATGGAAGCTATGAAAAAGTTTTAAAGTGATCTCTTGACCCTCACACTAAAGTGTGCGAGTGCACAGCTATCATGGGCGTAATAAAGATTCTTTAGTCCATCTGAAAACAGGGGATGAAATCACTTCTCGTGGGGAATGTGTACACCTTGGTAAGAGCGCGGTCAATATAGAACAATATAAATTAGCAAAAAAGACCGCAAAGAAGCAATGAGTGAAAGAGGTCAGATGTTTGATGCTTATACCATCGATTAGACACGAAAGAAGAGTAAAAAGACATCTATAAAATAGCTAAAAGCCGAGAGAGAAAAACTAGGGACCTCGCCCAAGTTAAATGCATAAGGATGAGGCAGGGCTGCTGTTAGTAAATGATAAAGAGATCAAAAATACATGGAGAGAGTATTTCGCTAAACTCTTGAATGAAGATAGTTGAAGCTTATCCATTGAGTTGGATATCTCTTTCGATGACCTAAATAGACACTTTATGAGAAGGATTCAAAAATCTGAGATAAAGAAGGTTTTGAAAAGAATGAAAGGAGGTAAGGCGTTAGGTCCGAATAGGATTACCATTGAAGTGTGGAGATGTCTTGAGGATGTAGCAATAGTTTGGTGACCCACCATTGAATTTTTTTCAGTTTAAACGGCTGTTTAAACCGGTTTAATCAAGCTCAAAACCGGATTAAACGGCTTAAACGGTCACCCTCCGTTTACAGTTTAAAAGGGTTTAAACGCCCATTTAAAACTGTTTAGGAAAACAATGAGTTTGCCTCACCAAGTTGTTCAATCTTATCTTTCAATCAAACAAGATGCCTGATGAGTGGAGGCGGAGTACTTTAGTACTGATCTTTAAGAACAAAGGAGATGTCCAAAGTTATACTAACTATCGAGAGATCAAGTTAATAAGCTACACAATGAAGCTATGAGAGAGGGTTATTGAGCATCGTCTAAGGGGATCGACGAGTCACCCAAAATCAATTTGGTTTCATGCCTGTGAGATCCACTATAGAGGCAATTTTTTTAATAAAACAACTGATGAAGAGATACAGAATACAGACAAAAGACCTGCATATGATCTTCATTGACCTAGAGAAGGCTCGAAGTCTCAACAAAGTACATTAACCTATTAAGGATATGTAAAATGATGTGGTGACAAGAGTCCGAACAAGTGATGGAGACACCGATGAGTTTCCAATTAATATAGGACTGCACCAAAGGTCAGCTCTGAGCACTTATCTTTTCACTTTGGTGTGGACGAGATCACACGAGACCTATATGGAGATATTTCTTGGTGTATGCTCTTTGCGGATTATGTGGTGCTAGTGGATGAGAGAAGGATAGGTGTCAACTAGAAGTTAGAATTGTGGAGACAGACTTTAGAGTCAAAAGGGTTTTAGACTTAGTATGTCTAAAATAGAGTATATAAAGTGTGATTCCAGTGCTACCGCAGTCAACGAGGGAGAAGTTAGGTACCTAAGAAGGATACTTTCCGTTATTTGGGTTCTATGTTGCAGAAAGATAGGGATATTGATGAGAATGTAAGTCACAGAATTAAAGCCGGATGGTTGAATTGGCTCTCGCATCTGGTGTCCTATGTGACAGTAGGATACCACAAAAGCTCAAAGGTAAATTCTATAGGAATGCAATTCGTCCGGCCATGCTATATGGAGCAGAGTGTTGACCTACTAAAAGGTGACATGTCCAACAACTACATGTAGCCGAAATGCGTATGTTGAAATGGATGTTTGGCCACACGAGAAGAGATCAGTGTCTGGAACGATGACATACGAGAGAGATTAGGAGTGGCACCAGTTGAGGAGAAGCTTATGCAACTCGTTTGCGGTGGTTCGGACATATTCAATGAAGGCTGCAGGAGGCACCGATTCGTAGCGGAATGGTAAGTCGGCCAAACAGTTTGAAGAGAGGCAGAGATAGACGAAACTTGACTTGGGAAGAGTCTGTGAAAAGAGATCTGAAGGATTGGAAGATCGCCAGGAGTTAGCCTTGGATAGGTGTTTGTAGTTGTTGTTTGTTGTTGTTGTTGCATCAAGTTCTATATCGAAAAGGCAGTAGCATAAAAAATGCCTTCCCAGTACAAAACTAATGCAAAGCAGCTGGAGATGAGTGAATACAGTTCACCAAGTCTATGAATAAATGGTGCTAAGAGAAAAACATACACGTTTAAGAGCTAAAGGGGATGCGATTATGATATCCGAAGCATAGAAGTTACTGTAAAGCTTAACAGATTTCCTGCAGAAACAATACTTCAATGTTATTAAAATGTTTCCAGGAATAATATTGATACCAACAAACAGAAATATGTTTTTTTAGCAAGAAAACAGAAATATGTTAATAAATAGGATGTGAGCATATTCTCCAAATTGTGACAAAAAATCAATCATTTACAAAGTAGAAGATTTATTTGTATAAAACATATATTTATTTTAAATTTAAGATAGCAGCAAATAATATGGCCATGTTTGCACAGCTTCTGCTTATTGCATAAGCTGCTTATTTTTCAGATCCTAAATACATATGCTGCTGCAGAGTCCAGATATTTGGCACAATCTCTACTTTTTTTATGTGAAAAGGATGAGAAATAAGTGGTGCCTATGGGGCCTATATTATAGTTATAGACAACAACATATGACACTTGAATTAAAAACAGATGAACAATACTGGAAACATTTTCAGGAATCCAAACAAATGTGATGAAACAAGTTTCCACCTTTATGAATACAACAAATATTCATCTAAAGGCTCTAGGTCAGAGCACCGCAAAGCAGCCTAAAGTGCTTAACAGAGCAAAACACAAACAACAGTGCAGAAAGCAACATGTGACTCAGATAAAATCAGCACATAAAGTGATGTCTAAACCTGTAAAATTAATGGATAAAGTTCAATTTACTACCCTCACGTGTAGCCAAAGTCCAAATAACCCCTTAAACTATGTTTTGATTTATTTTTACCCTGCCAAAATATGATTTTGGATCAATTTACCCCCTCATGCAATTTGTCTTTTTTCTTTCTCAAGACACAAGCAGTCTTAAGATAAAACTTTGACATGGTAAAGAACATCATAACACATATTTAAAAAATAATTATAATTTTTTTATCATTATTTTTATAGGGAAAGATATTTAATAGTAAATTAATCTTTAGAATACAAAACTATATTCAAAATAATGGTAGAAATTTCAAGACATATTTTTCTAATATGTGTTATGATGTGCTTTATTATCTCAAAGTTTCATCTTAAGATTATGCTTATGTAAGGAGAATTAAAAAAGACAAATACCACAAGGGAGTAAATTGACCCAAAATCATGTTTTGGCTAGGTAAAATAGACCAAATCATAGTTTAGGGGGTAATTTGGACTTTGGTTATACTTGAGGGGAATAAATTGGACTTTATCCAAATTAATATAATCGAATTATTATTAAGCGCACATACTTTGTAAATTTTATGCCAAAAAGAAAGTGATCATCAATATCGCCAGCAAAAAGAAGGTCAAAGTCTGCAGGTTTTGTGCTATGTTCTGGCTTCTCCATTTCATCATCTGACTCCCCAAACTGTTTTTTAAATAGTCCCATTGCATTATCCTACAGAAGACAGATATCCCTTAGCATCAGAAGTAAAAATAATAGTGTCGGCTATCTTATCAGCAGATGGCAAAATTTCATACAATAATTTGCTACGTGAAAGTATTAAATTTTTAGTTAAACTGACAAAATCAACATTTATAAGAAACAAAAAGTCTACCTTTTGTGGCAATGGGGAAAGCTGAATCAGTCTCTTCACAATGCGCCGTGCAAAACTTTTAAGTGGTAACAGGAAGAGAACCTAAATATGTATTTAAACAAAAGAGACAAGAAACCATGAAGGCATTAGCTTATCTAAATTTGATTACATTAACAATCAGATAAAAGAAGTACAAACAATTTCACACAATCATCCATATGAATGAAACAAATTTCTATAATACAAAGTGTCCAATTAGGGTAATTGATGAAAATGTTAATCATAGAACTAAAGCAAGATTGTTGAAGTCGCGGTCAAGCTTCTAGCGTCCTATGTGACAGTAGAGTGCCACAAAAGCTAAAGCAGAATGTTGGACTAGTAAAAGGCGATATGTCCAACAACTAAATATAGTAGAAATATGTATATTACGATGGATTTGTGGCCATACAAGAAGAGATCATGTCCAGGATGATGACATGTGAGAGAGATTATGTGGTCGCACCAGTTGCGGAGAAGCTTGTGCATCATCCTTTAAGGTGGTTCGGACATATACAACACAGATTGTAGAAGGCACTGGTTCATAGAGCAATGATAAGTCAGCCTAATGATGTGAAGAGAGGGAAAGTAAGATCAAAATTAACCGGCAATTCACGTGCCAGAACCTTGATTTCTAGTTTCCCCTTTTTTTCCTTTTCCATTAAGTTTTTTTTTCCTTTTTCTCTCTTTTTCGATCATCCTTTTTTCCTTTCTTTTTCATTTTTTTTTCCTTGTGCTTTGTCTCTTGGGGTTTAGGGTTTAAACTTTTAATACGAGAGCAAATGATATTTATAAATATCAAAGTATCGGCACAATTGAATAGTGTTGTGGAAAAGCACTGGGGCCCTCAGCCCATGGCACAAGAGATACAGACAAAGAGACCTAGTCTACTTCTTCCTTGCCTTCCTTTCTCTCTAACCACAGCTACCTTTATAGCCATAGGCACAAAGCAACTAATTGAAACAAACTAACAACCTGATCTTATCTTACTAACAAACTAACTAATTTAGCTGTTGCTGCTAGACAAGGGTGTTATGGACGCCACAAGTCTGTTAGCAGAGCCTTATAGCATGCACAATTTTTTTTAATGTGAACTTGTGCTGTATAAGTTATATAGCAAATTGGTCAAATCTGCTCGGCAAATAAAACTTTGCTTCTCTAAAGTTCAGTTCAGAGACAGAAACAGACTGAGCAACATGTGTCATGTTACAAATAGTAAATCTATGCCTGATCTTAGATGTTTTAAAGCCCTATAGCCCTGTCACATTCACATCTATAGATAATTTCATGAAGACTGATCATTATGCTGTCATTGTGTTGTAGACAGTATACTTGCTGCTATTTATCAACTATTTTTTTATTCACCTCGAAAGGTCATTCAGATGCAGTATGATAAATTTGGTCCTATATTCATGTGGAAAATTTAACCATTTCTAAACTTGATTGCTGTGCCATCTGTAGGCAATCCCAGGGATGCTTCTAGCTCTTGTACTCTTTTCTTTTTATAACCGGAAGCACAAAGATGTCAATGTTCCATCGGACGAGCCTCCCTCAAAAAAGATGAAATTATGTGTTATGCCCTAATAGGGTACGGAGTTCGCTTGGTAGCTGCATTGGCTACTGAGATCCTGTCTGAGAGTCCCCGGCCTGCCTTACTCTACCTGGTTCCTGGGTATGCAGTCAGGTTTCAGACATACTCTCCCAACTTTTCCTACTGAATTTTGTTTATCTTGCACACATTGCTTACTGCTTAGCATTGAATCATTGTAAGTTCACGCTATGGCGCCATTGCTTATGGTCTGCATAATTGTTTTCCTGACATAGTTTTTTATATTCCCACCATTCACAATTATAAGTCATTCTACATTCAAATTTTGTTCCCAATATGTCATTCTCACTTCCCAATACACATTTCTCTCTTTCTAACACACTTTCAATCCTCCCAATAAATCTCTCTCTTTCCTCCTCGTTTTCTACGCGCTATACTTTTTCACTTCTCATTAATTCCTGTGCCAACGGCTAGAATGACTTATAATTGTGAACGGAGGGAGCAGCTTTTTAGGTGACATCGACACGGGTCCCGTGATGTACTTATCCGTGGTTAAGGAATGAGCTTGGGAGTTGTGTGGAGGCTTCGGGTTGATCTCAATGGAGAAAATTCGTTTGTTGGAGGTCTGAGCTTCTTGAGGGGAGAAAATAAAAATTAGCTCCCTGTAATGGATCATCAGTCTTGATAACGATGACAAACTATTTGCAAAGCATTACCATGACCCGTAGTGTATTTCCCTTGTGTTGTTCTTGTATGTTTACTATTGATTTGCTATGTGAATACACTGTCAAATATGCATTCAGTTATGTGCCCTTTTTTGCATCAAGAAAATATTCTCTTTGAATTGAGTGTATTCCATGGTAGGATATTTCCTCTGCAGTATTTCTCCTCTTACTTAATGTTATTTGGTACTGTGTAGTTTGCTTGTGTTGCATATATGTAAATACTATTTCATTTCCATATAAATACACATAATTTTTTTGCGAGCTGATGACACTGACCCATCAATTATTCCTGTGGTGGGCATGGTTTTCCGCTCCAAGCTTAAGGCAAGGAATTTCTACAAGTGCTACGCAAGAGATCATGGCAAAGCACGGGCATCGAATCTAGTTCAATTTAAGAAGGATGTGTAGAAATTATCCAACCTTATGGGCTCAACTAAACTCAAGCATTCCTCTTCCACATTTACCATTTACTTTTCCACAGCTTGAACTTACCCCTGGGGAAAAAAAGACGCTAAAAAACAGCCACTCGCACACGATTACACGCTGAGCAGCTGCCCTCCGCTTCGTTTTGATGCCAAGGAAACCGGGCAATGGAGGCAGAGATCTAGCCTGGGACGAAGGAGGCGGGCACAGGAGGGCGACACCAAGGGAGGCAGGCGTCAGACGCGTAGGGCACCGAACATGGAGATATAGAGGCCATGATGCTGCTGCAGTGGCTGAGAGAGAGAGATAGGACAGGAGCGTGGTGGCGGCTCAGGGAAGACAGGATAGTGGTGTCCAGGAGAGGGAGGAAAGGAGGGTTTGAGGGAGAAGTGGGCTCATGGGTTTAGATGGGCAATCAAGCTGAAGCCTTTCTCCCTTTTTTTCTTTTATTTTTCAGTTTATTAGTGGCTGGATGGGGCACTAAATCAGATTTGATGCATAATTACTATAGCGCCTAGGAATGCTTAGGCAATGCTTAGGCGCGCCAAAGCTCTAGGCGGAGGGTCACCGCTTGCGTAGCGCCTAGTGCTTAAATTTTCCTGGGAATTACCTATTCAATTTAAGAAGCATGTTAGAAGTTATCCAACCTTATGGACTTAACTAAACTCAAACTCATTGTTCGCCTAAACAGGTTTAAGCGGGCGTTTAAACCCGTTTAGTCGGTAAACGGAGGGTCCTTGTTTAGGCCTTCAAGCCATTTAAACTGTTTACTCCTATTTTGAGCTTGATTAAACGGTTTAAACTCTTGTTTTAACAGGCAAAAAAAACACTAAACGGTGGGTCGCCGTCTAACTACCGCTTACCGTTTAAGAAAACATTGATCAGATTTGGCTCATCTGTATGCCAACGGCACCCCTGTAATATTTGTACCCCAACAAGAATGAAGAAGGAAACATAACTCGTCTTCATTTACTATAAATATGAGACCCTTAGGGGTCATCCCCCTGGCCCAACAGAAAGGCCCTTGGATCAAGATCTCTCTAAAGATGAGTTTAGTAAACGGTTTCATTTTAATGTTTTCTTAGAATATATGAGCCTGTTTTTTCATACCAACACACAACAAAAAAAATTATAAATACATTTAGCACAGCATAACAGTTTAGTAAATATAAATAGTAATCTAATATCAGTTAAGTGCCTCCATAGCAATTGAACAGACACCCATTTTTTCAATATTAATATGTACCTTTGGCCGTGTAAACCCCTGGTCAAGGTATGAGGTATCATCCAAAAGATCCCTGTTAGCATCATTCCTAAGCTTTGCATCATTCCTAATGACAGCATCTCTTGTCTGGTAAACATGGTTCAACTGAAAAGAAGTGACCTTCGATGTTAAAACCCGAACCATACCAGACTCAATAATATTGTCATGATCAAAGAGAGAATTCAACTTACAGCATGCATAAGGTACGCATCCATAGTACTCGAATCAACACCTTTACCTTTCAGGTAAAATGGTTTCTTGTTACAATACATTATGTCACGATAACTATTACCTGCAATTAACAATAAAGATAAATTATGTTTTTTATTTCTTATTACAAATATAATACCACAGTACGGGTTTCCCCTCTGTAATTCCCTAAAAACAAAGATTAAAATCCTAGTTTGATAGTTTCTCATATTTTAAACATAGCAAGGCTAAATTTCGGTGAATGTTCATATCCAACACATTGATGAATATAATTTACTCCCTCCATCCCCTATTACTTATCATCTTAGAGTTCACAAGTTTTCCCCTTTTACTTGTCATTTTCGCTTCCCAATACACCTTTCTCTATTCCCAATACATCCTTATCTCTCTCTCTCTCCTCCTTGTTTTCAGCACATTCCACATTTTCCACCACCTTAATCCACGTGCCCACACCTAGAATGACAAATAAAAGGGGAAAGCAGGAGTACTTTAGAATCAGAGGACCTTAAGGTAATTTCTCAATCGGTGTGAGAAATTAATAGAAGGTGCCTTAAGGGAGCATCGATATTTCAGTAGTGTTCAAAATGCCACTGGAGAACAGCCAATTCATGATAACTTCTGGGGAAACCAACCAGCAGCATTATATCAAAGTTTCAGTGTGTTTGCACATCAACTAGGTAAGTTTGATATGATTCAAGACAACAAATCTTTGTGACATCAGCTGATCTAAAAGCTTGACTCCAACACATTTGCAGACTTGGAGTCGCCCACGTGCCTGAAGTGCAATGTCACTGGTGATTTGTCCCCATTAAGGGATTTTAGGGAGATAGCAGTAGCACATATTGCTTATTAGGTCAAGCGAAACAGGTGCTCTAATCACGTTGACATAATGAGGAAAAAAATAGAAAGAGTGATCTTGTGCAATTTGGGATTAGGTTGTGTCGACAAGGTGGATATTCTGGTAAAGGCCTGGAATTACCTCCACAATTTCACTAAGTCTGCTAGGTTCTCACTAACTATCACAAACATTCCTTATATTACTGGTTTGGAAAAGAAAAACATTTTGTATTATATCTATCTTTTCACTTGGACTCGTGTATTACTCCACCATCCATACACGCAAAATAAAGTGCTACTACAATATATTATTAGAATAACAATCTAATCACATCCTATAAAAAGTTTAGGACCAGCTTCCAATATTAAGAATTTTTACATGCCCAGCCCAAAAAAAAAATCTGATATCTATTAAAGATGACTTATTATTCCAGAAACAGTAAAGACAAAGGTAGGTAAAAGCAACGAAAGCCAAACTCAGCAGCAACAGTTATCAGACAGGAAAGATGACCTGACAGTTAGTATCAAAGAAATGAAATACATTTTAAGGCAGTAAACAACTTACAAAGAGCAAGGAAGCTCATCCGTGAACTCAATTCATCTGACAGGGTCTTTTGCCAGTGGTCCTTCAACTTTCCTTTCACATCATGAAGATGATGACCATAAGGACCCTAACAGAAGTTCTCCTTCAGTACACAACACATGGGTGCAGTAAAATAACCCAGCAAGATGATACTATACAGATTAAGATAAACAACACGTGCAGGACTAGTAATTTAGCAGTCATAACCTTCACAAAGCATAACTCACAATTTGAAAACCATACAAATATTAAGAAATCACAGAAGGAAATGCTGCTTGTGATGAAAACTGGCTACAAAAAAATTATCCACGTATTCGCACCAAAAATGTCTCCACTAGTGGTGGATAGCAGAGAGTGTACAGAATGCACAAAACATAAATGCACCACCCTAAAATATCATTCACTCCTGAAACAAAACACTACTCCCTCCATTTTACAATTTCATCCATTGCCCACAATACGCTTTAGTCATGGAGTGGTAATTTCAAGAAAATGTCCATTATTATAAAATATATGATAAAAGTACTTTCACTTTTTCAAATCATTAATTAGGTATTACAGATTCTAAAAACACATATAATGTCATAAGGTGATCTAATCTAAGACAATAGTTATCAAACAGGCTTGACAAGAATTCACAAGCCAAATATGATCAGAACCTGTATTTCACGGGCAAGAAAGACTAACTTAGGTTGGTTGTTTGTATATCATGCATGATCCATTTTAGTTTAGAAAGAGCATCTGGGGCCCACAGGCTCAGGTATCATAGTTAGCGGATATTCCCATACTCTTCTGAGATCTGTGCATTAATGAAGAAACGAGACTCAAATTAATGCCGTTTCCTGAACTTGTGGGCCTATACATCTGCTCCATGCCCACACCTAGCATAGACGTCGGCAGGCACATCCGACAAAATCAGTCACTGGCTGATGAATTCAGCGGGCAAGTCACAGTCCATACAGCGACCGCTACCCACAGGCTGCCTCCGTGCCTCATTGCAGTAGGGACTCACCAGAGCACCACGCTGAACACAGCACCACCCCCAACCCAGCCCACCTCTCTCCTGCCACCTACGGCTCCAGCAGCACCCCCTCCGCCTCCCACCACCAATCCAGCCTTTCTCCCTTCTGCTATACATGGAGAGGGACAAGAGGCAGCATCCAAGTACGAAAATCCGCCAACCCTAACCTGAATGGCCTGATAGCTCCGGAAACAGCAAAATCAACCTTAACTTTGATGGGTGATAGGGGCTGAGCAAAGCCATAATATGCGCCATTGAACAGCAAGTTATTGAGCAGGCGGCTGACGACTTGACTAGCGTGCTCTGGGGCAGGCCACCAATGGCACTTAGGAATACACGATGCAGCCATGCAGGAGGAGCACACAGTGACATGGATCTGGGATCAAGTAAAAGCAGCACCCATCGAGAACCATTTTTCATTAACTGGTTATGCCTCTCTTTTTGAGGAATGTACAACATGGGAAGCCTCTCCTGTTGTAACTTTATTAATATATAAAAGAATATAGCAAACAAAAAAGAATGAGCACTGTACAAGAGAGAGGATAAGAAAAGACCCAAGCTAATTGAAAGAATCAAACTAGTGGTCACGTCTCTTGCAGAGGTAGGGGAGAGATTCTGGAAAGTGCAGTTCGAGCCATTTGATAGCCAGAGCTGGTAACAAGGATGCCCAAGCCAGTAAGCATCATTTGTTTTCTGTTTGTTTATAGGCATGCAAACACAACAAAGGCTGTCCACCAACTGACCACGACCGGATGCAGTTACCTATGGCTACTTTAATAGGCAAGACTACAAGGACTAGCGTAAAACTAACCATGTGAATTATAACACATGTGCGATAAGTCAACACCCCTTGGTACAGTTCACAAAACTACCTGTATTTTTTCACCTGTTCCGAGCCATTTGGACTTAGGAACGTCCACAGCTGGAATTTCCCATTTATATTTACAGTTCCGTGTCATCAATGCACTGACTTCTTCATTTGTTATGACATGGCTTACATGACAATGAAATGAACTGTAAAACAGAAAAATTGGAGGATATTAAATGATATATCACAAAATTAAGGAATTGGCTTGAGAGAAAGATGCAACAGATAGACAAGCATCTTTACAGATGAACTACAGAGAAAATTGGCAGTGAAACTTAAAATCAACAATAAATGTGGCCATCAGCAGAAGGGATATAAATGACAAAAAATGAAGCCCTAATAATCATAAATGTGGCAGCAAGTAAATTAGTAATATATATATACATGTGTGTGTAGGAAACCTTGTATATTAAACAGTATAGCACTAACCTGGTAGTTTCTGTTTCATTGAAATAACCTTTTTCATTGTTCATCGTCTCTTCCAATTCTTCTTCTGTGTCATCATCATCACTATGCTCTATGCCTTGAAGGCTCCCATTGTAATTTTTGTCATAAGATTCAGCTGCACCAAAAACTCATATTAGTAACAAATAATGCAAGCATCAAACTATTGCTGGAAGCCATGGAAAAAAAGGCGTTAGGCGCTAAGCGAGCGGTGACCCACCGCCTAGAACTTAGGTGTGCTTAAGCGTGCCTAAGCGTTTTTCTAAGCGCTAGATATTATTTACATGTTATGTCATAAAATAAGGTTGGAAAGGAAAAAAGAAGAAGAAAAGAAGAAGACAATAAGCATCTGCTACGTTTTGGCCCATCAAACTGTGGCCCACTCAGCCCACTCACTCAGTCACTTTTACCCTAGCTTCCTGGCGCCAGAACAGAGGCTACAGCAGCCGCCAGTAGCCATCACCCTGCTCCTCCGACTCAAACAAAAAAAAAGCACCCTGCTCCTCCCTACTGCCCCTCCCTCCTCGACCTGGACCCAAGCAGCCGCGTGGAGCCGCCGCACTCCCTCCTCCCTCCCCCTAGGAGAAGCCGACGCCCTCCCTCTCCCTTTCCCCTACTTCCTCGATAGATCTGAAGGGGTACCAGCCAACGGCAGCCTGAGCAGGGGCGGCACAGCAGCTGGACGCAGCCTCGTGGCTCTGCAGGATGGCGGCGGCGTGGTAGGAGGCGTCGGAGGCCTAGGTACCGCTTAGGGAGCGCCTCCACACCAAAGCGAAGCAGCAGGGCAGCGCATAGCGCGTAGTCGCGCTTAAGCGACCGCTTTTCGCCGCCTTTTTTTTTCACGGGCAGGAAGTAATAAAGGGCAGAGAACAGGGAGAAAAGCCTTATGGTGGGATCGCAGCAAAATTTTTAGCCACTCAAAATTCTTCCAGAGCAACATGTTGCTAGTACTACTAACCCCATCGTATAACTCTAGGTGGCACTAATAAATGCTAGCAATTTAAACCTTCTTATTACTAATACCCATAGAACCAAGTCACATGTGAAAACAACTACAATGCATTAGATTCTATGGATATGATGAACCAATCAATACAACATAGAGAGAACCCTTGTCCATGCAACACTCCCCAGAATTATCATTAATCACTATATATAATATTATTAGAACACAACCACCATCCACAAGCCAACCACCACAAGAACAGAACCTGCACGGGAAACAGGAAATGGCACTGCATCCTTTACACTGCCTTCTAGCGCTATGAATACGATGAAGCAATCAATGCAACATAGAAAGGACACTTGTACATGCAAAACTCCCTGGAATTATCATCACTCACTGCATGTAATAGCAGAATGCAACCACTATCCACAAGCCAACCATCGCAAAGAATGTACAAGGCAACAAGAACAGAATCTGCACCGGAGTCAAGCAATGGCACTGCATCCTTTACACAGACGTCTAGCCCAAACCCTTCGGGAAGTGACTCAGCTCCCTGCTTAGCGACCGTTGCCCTCTTCTTCCCCTTCTTCTGTCCAGCTACAAGAGCAACAGGAAAACAAGGGGAAAGCAAATCAGAAACAATTAGAACGCAAAGGAAAGGTATGGGACTGATTTGGTTGCAGTAGTTCCATACTCTGCCCGGTGGAGGCAGTGGGGTTGAGCTTTCGCTTCACCATCTGCTGCGTTTGACAGTGCTGGAAGTTGACGACCCCACCACGCGCCAGCCCCGCCAAGTCGCACCCTCGTTGGAGGAGTCGTGCCCTCACCGGAGCAATGATTTCAAGTTGCCTTGTCGTCTAATCATTCCCTGGGACCGACCAGGCAACTAGTAGTGATTAGACGGATGACCAGGCCAACCAACCGTGAGGGAGGGGGCCGGCGTGGAGAGGAGGGTCCCAAGAGGGCAAGGTGGAGAGGGAGGGACCAGGCAGCGTGGAGAGTGCGGGGAACAGTTGTTCAGCCTGTTCCTTTCCGGCGCCGTGCGCTGCTCCTTTCGTCCGCTGGTGCTGCTGAAGGCTCCCGCGGCCTCTATGGGCGGATACCTCTGAAAACGAACGCTCAGAGCGATACCTCTTAAGTGTAGCTGTAGCAGAAATTAATTTAAGAGTGAAAAAAAAGGACAATATGTAGGTGGCATACCTTATATGTGCCTATGTGGTGCAGGGGAGAAAAGATTTTCTTAGCAAACTTGTGCCCTTCCTTTTAATAATTAGCCCTGAAGTATAAGAGGAACATAACTTGTAAACTCAATGCAAATCGAACAGCACAACATATATGAATGCTAATATTAATCGAAACTGAAATATTTCACTATAATAAAAAATAAAGCCACCGAATCAATCAACAGTCCTCATGGTCATTCACATTTTCCACCTCTTGCACCGACAAAATTTCCAAAAGCAGACACGACAAAGCAACCACAAAATTGTACCAAAGCCTATCAATGAATGAGGAAAAGAAAGTTAAAAAAAAACACATACTGAACTGCTTAACCCATCCATAGCCATCCAGTTGCAACCGTAACACGTGAAAAAGGTCGTTATTTAATACAAATTTTATTATCCAAATTTGATGCCGAATCCAGTGCCACTAATTGCCTAACATAAGGGCAAGAGGAGAGGGAGGGGGTGAGGGGACACACCAAGTCGGGGATGGGGACAGGAATCGCGGCTTGCAATCGAAGGGGGCGGGGGGCTCGGGAACAATAGGTCTGGGTCCTCGGGGACCGGCGCCCAAGAGCTACAGCGGTGGCAGCATTTCGGCAACGGGAGGCGGCAGCGACGGAGGCTTCGGAGGAGTCGGCGGCGAGAGCGCACGGGGGACGGCGACGGCGGGCCGTAGCCGGCGCGAACGCGGGGAACGGGGAAGGGTTCAGAGAGAGAGAGAGAGAGAGCACCTCAGAGCGGATGTGGACGGGAGCACGAGGCGAGGGCGACGCCGATTGACGGCAGGGCGCCGCGGGGGTGGGGGGGGGGGGGGGGGGGGGGGGGGGGGGG
>BCLF01000126.1:331756-392982 GCA_001602275.1 Zoysia japonica
TGGGAGCGGGGCGGCGCCGGTCGGGACTCGGGACTCGGGAGTGGGGTGAGGAGGCCGCGGGGGCGAGGCGGGGCGGGGCCGGAGAGCATTAGGTTTGGCACGGACGGGGCAGATCGTGGCAGCGGAGCATCGGACGACCACGCGGAGGATCGGAACTATTGTTTTTCTACTCCTCCGTTCCAATGTATAACTATTTTTGATTTTGTTAAATTAAATTCTTGTAATTTTGACTAGTTATATCTAATGTTAAATAATTTTAAGTATAAAGGGTTACATATTATGAAAGTTTGTTGCATGATGAATCTAATAATATAGTTTAGGGTTAACGGAAATATGCACTTACAATTTTGCCGTTTCAAAAATATGTTTCAGAAATATGCTCTTAAACTTTTAGTAATCGGTCTAGTGTCATTATTATTCCGTCGAAATTGAAAATATTTCCAATACAATGGAATGTAAGCAATTCTCTATTATTAATGATTAAAGTTAAAAATGTTGGACTTTGACGAAATTTATAAATACTTATATTATGGAATGTATGGAGTACAGCGTATGAATAGTGCTGGTGGGAAACCGTACTAGGTTCCAAGGTAAATTCGTTATTACCCAACAAAACTTAAATTCTTTATCAGTCATTTAAAATTTTCAATTTTTCTTATCAACCACCATCTTTCCTTATTTACTACTTCTATCTATTTAGGGTTTAAAAAAGACTTGTTTATCTTTATATTATTTTTTAATGTTTTCTCATTACCCATTTTAGTATACTTTGTTGGAACCAATCTTCTATCACAATGATCTAGTCTACGAAAGACTTAAGTGTTAACTTGGTTCAGGCCACCACGAGAATGTAATACCCTACGTCTAGCGAGTGGGTGTATCGAATAAGCTCGTAATAAGATTACAATGGTGTGTGTGTCATAGCGCGCGTATGTGGTCTGTGTGTTGTAGCTTATTGAATATCTTAACCTCGTCGTTTAAAATCTCAATACCCCTTTATATAGGGGTCAAACCAGGTTACAAGGCTTGACGCCAACGAAATTAGGCGACCCCTGACGGGTGGGGCCACGGTCTTCTACGGAATTGATCCTTTGGCGCCCGTTGGCACCGAAGCAGCTCGTCAATTTCCTTCGATCATCCTTTGTCCATCGCAAGAGATAAAAGTTGCTTTGACATTAGCTTTACCGCCCGTTGGATTACTTTTCTCTTCTGCTGGCTCGCTTTGCCTTCCGCGAGGTTGCTTTACCCCTTATATTGTACAGTGTCAGGAATCTTTGCGCTTGTTAAAGTTGGTCGTAGAGGCGGTGGCTGACCTTGGGTCAGACACCTAAGGCGGTTCTCATCCATCATCTGAACGGGTCCCACTGTCAGTCAGTCTGGCCCTCAGACAGCGGGGCTAGGTCTTCGAGTACCCTCCACCCTTGAGGGGTCGGGTTTCTACGTGGTGAAGTCTTCAGTGAGTCATAACTTTGGCCCATGGGCCTAAGTCCTTCGCTGTGCTTTCCGTATAGGTCGCAGGTACCTAGGGTATATGATCCAGACAGTAGCCTATGAGCCCTGCGTCATTTGCAATCTCTGTTGAGCGACGCTGCACTAATCTTTGACAGTCCTTGATGCTTGATCCTACGGCTGCCAAACCAAAAGTTCCCATCCATCCCATCCAAGTCAAAACCAACTGCTGCAAGCACATTCTGAGTAGGAATTCATTTCCTACACCTAAACTTGTCTTGCATGTGTACGGGAACAAATGCTGGTACATGAGTGCCATCCAATGCTCCTATGCAGTCCTAGGACCAAGCAAATATTGTTTTATATTAGAATACCACATCAGTAATTATGTTTGAAAAATATAGGAGTTCCATGATTATACCTCAAAGTATGGGTGGAATCTATCTGGGCTACTTGTAATCTTTCGGTGAGTTTCAATGGTCCTCATGTATATAAGTTCGCTAGCGAGAAACCCAAGTGCCTCTAGAACAGCATTGAAGTACCTACTGGCTGTCTCACCCCATCGATAAAATCATAAAACTCAAAACCAATAGATCTGTTAGACCAATTTTGACCCACTACATACATGAACATTACAACTTGTTCTTTCACTGTAACATGCAATGTGTCCATCAAAAACCATGTGATCTGAAGTTACCGCATAACATATGAAAAACTGACTTTTACATGCGCAGCTTGGCAATACAATGGGCCTCGGTACCATTATACAGACTACTTAGACGTATTTTCCATGCTATATCACTGTCCACCGTGGCACTATATGTCACACCTTCTCGTTTCCGCGTGTGATAATCGAGCAGATAATAGTAGCACACAAGACACAAGGCAATTACAGACAACAGCCTTCTCCGCCAAATATAGTACTGGTAGTAGTAATTATAGTGACAACCCAAGTATGGTTGCATCCTTCGGTTCATCCAATTTTATAAAATTCCCAATCCATAGCACAATATAAAATAATTTAGTAATAAACAGGCATGAGGCTGAAGGGGATTAGATAATATACGGGAGCACATACCTCTGGCGACTGGAGATCTGAAACCAATCACCTAGCTCTGCCTGTTCTATTCACATGGAAGGCAACGCAAATACCTTGAATGGAGAAAAGATTCAAGACTGGAGATCTGAAACCAATCACCTAGCTCTGCCTGTTCTATTCACATGGAAGGCAACGCAAATACCTTGAATGGAGAAAAGATTCAAGCCAATCTTTATATATTAAAGCGCAAGCGTTCTCTCAACCCTCGTTGCGCCACGTCACCTTAAAAAATATCAACCGTCGGATTAAAATCTAACAGTGGATATTAGAAAGGAGAAAAAAATCTTTTCCCTGGTCAACGTAGGAGCGTGCTTCTGCTCGACGGAAGTAGACATGAATGACTATGCTATCGCCCTAGCTTTTCCAGGTTTAACATAAATTTTGACTATGGTCATATTTAATTTATTATAAATTTTATATATTATAATTTGCTTTATCATTAAAGTTATTTAAATCACAACTTAAAATTTTACATATTTGAATTAATTTTTTAGATAAGTTGAATAGTCACAGATGATATTAAAAATCAATAGTAAACAATAATTTAGGAATGGAGGGTAAATAAAACTATTCCAAAAAGATATAAGAGAAGTTTTTATAAATTTATTTTACTTCTATGTCTTGCAAGTATATGCTACAATTAAAGACCTATATATATAATGAAAATGTATATTTAGATAACTTAAATTGTTTTATCTCTTAAAAATGCTCTTTGATTATTATAAGAACTAAGATTCAATCTTTTTTCCGCTTATAACTCCAGTCTAAAAAAACAGTAGCTTTGAACGCAATGTTTTAATCAAACTTTGCTAATATAAATTAGAAATAATTTTAAATTTATTAAGTTACAAAATTAGAAATCATTTGTTTTAAAAATACTTTCTTAAAAGTGTACCGATGCTTTTTTTATTAAATATTTTATAGATAACAAAGGTCACACTTATACTTTGAAGATCATGTCGACAACTTTTTTTTGACCGAAATATATGTTTATCAAACTTTGTCATCCATGTCAATTTGTTAAATAATAAATTTAAAATATACTGCTTCAACTAGGGGTGCATAACAAAAACATACACGAAAAGCGCGGTAATTGCCGCGCAGATTTTCTAGTTAAAATTAAAAAAGACCACTGTTACACAATCCTCAAACATTCGTGAGGATAAAAATTTAGAAAACTAGATGAATTAATCTTACCTCAGATCTGCAGTTCAATCAGGAAGAGGAAACTCACCCATTGCAGCGACCAAATGGATCTGAGCAACAGGGCATGAGGAGGTGGGGATTAGGAGAATAAGCAGCCGAAGAATAATCAGATGCATTGCACATACCTTCAAACGAATTTTGGAGGCCACAAGCGTGAGGATCTGGAGGGAGAAAGTGAGGGAGAAGCAAGGTTTACAAAACCGCTCAAAACCGGCCGATTTTCGCGGTTTTCGGTGAAACCGGTTCGGTCTGATTTTACCAGACGACCGGTTTTCGTTTTAAAAATTTGAAAAAATTTGAAAATTTGAAAAAATTTGAAATACCGAAAACCGGTAAAAACCGATCGGCTAACCGGTGGAAATTTGAAACCGTAAAAACCGAAGAAACCGACCGGTTTACTGTAGCAGTTTGTTCAAAATTTGAATTTTTGATTTTGATGATTTTTGATCGGTTTTTTCGGTTTTTGCGGTCGATCCGGACAGCTTTTAGTGGTTTAAATGAAATAGTAAACCGAAGAGAAGGGGATTAGAGAAGATACGGGAGCAACTGATGTGGGAGGGAGCACGGAGTGGCAAGTATTGGAGTGCCCGTCGGTAGTTTGGCGCTATGAGTGCGCGCCCGTTTTTTCTGCGTGGTGAAACCAAAACATGTTACACGCCAATTTTTTTATCTTGTGGCAGTGATAGCAGCGCTGCGCGCTGCAGCTCGCCAAAAGACTGGCAAACGTTTTGCTCGCCGCAGTCTGGCTAACCTGATATGCGCTGCCACAATTTCTTTGGCACGCCACTTCTCTGGTCAACAACCAAGCAGCAACCATAGCACATGTGGGTGTGGCACGTCAAATTTCTGGTATGACAAACTTTGACATCAATCAAACAGAGCCATACTTCGCCGCTCCTAGAACGAAGAAATGGAAGTGTAGTCCTTTGGGGGTTGGAAGTATCACTTCATCATGCTCCTGGCAGATGATATACTTCACTTTAGGCTGATCAAGTACAAGTAATAACAGCTTTTTTGTTAAGCGCACAGGTGCTATCTGAGCAACATTGGTTTATAGTCCTTGAGCATCTTGAATGATCAAATAATTAGAAGATCCTAATTAAACAGCCAGATTTGTTAGAACCAACAACTTGTAAACCAAACAGTCCTCGTGGGTGGGCAGCAGGACTCAAGCTTCTTACCAGACAAAATTAAGTTTAGCATAGCTCCTTGATCAGACGCATCACTGTTAAGAGAAGACAGAAGTTTCACATGCACGGTGAATGTTTGGGTTTGCACAAGATTAGATGTAATCAAAGTAGGTGAACATCGTACTCTTCCTCCGTATAAACTGATGAAAGCACAGAAATAACTGACCTGAATTTCTGTTAGAGAACTTTTACTACTACTGTTGCAGCTCCAATTGATGTTTACAGCTTGCCGATCCACTCCAAGAGCCTGAAAGAAGCCAATAAAATAATTCAAATATCTTATCATCATTAAATATTTAATTTAACTTCCTAAAGACAGGCAGGCAGCTCAATTTTCAGAAAGGCAAATATGACACATAAGATCAGGTTATCAATACCACCACATTGGACCGTTTCCATCCATCAACTTAAAATTGAACCGGGAGAGCAAGCAGCACCGCATTACTGTGAGCAGAACATGTAACTGAATTTTCAAACATACACGTACTCTTCACACCAGCACCATGTCACCCCGTAAATGAGTCTTTTTTCCACAGCGAAATCACTCGACTGATGCAAAATATGAGCCTCTCTCCAAATTCTGTGCCCAATACCCCGCTCAAGTGAACACAATCTGTTATGTCAATATTTTATTATTGTCATCACACAGCCCTTCACAGCTCCTTCAAAGTTCTCATTTACTGTTTCCTGAACTATTGTCAACAGAAAACAGAGAGGACATTCCTGGTTGGAATAAGTGATTCTTTTTTCATTTTTCACAAGAGATGCAAGTTTAGATCAATGATGATATTGAACCTGAGAAATTACTGACTTCAACTAGGTTGCTCACATTTTGCTTAATTGATTTAAGAAATATTTTAATTATCACTATCTTTCATTCAAGTTGAAATGCATGGCTTCTGTTAGTTACGTTATGAGTACTCTGTCATAGTTATCATTTATAAGTGTCGATGTTTCATTCACCGGCACAGTAAATTTATACAATCGAACGGAGGATCGTGCGTTTTCGAAATCGAATGGCCTAGTCTACAAGCGAGACTCAAAGGTTAACCTGGTTCGGGCCGCCTCGAGGCGTAATACCCTACGTTCAGGGACAAGAGATCGGTCGTATAAATCTCAAGAACACGAAAGCACAATGCGGAAGGGCTCGGGACGGATCCGAGAGTCTAAGCTCGCGTGGTGGGGGTGGTTTACAGGTAGTGATGTGTATCTTTTCTTTATGTATTGCGTTTCTCTTCTCTTCCTTGCTCTCTTTTTCTAAAGCTTTCTGGGTGCCCCTTTTATAGGACCGGACCTGGGTTGTCTTGATCGGACCATGGTTGGGTGATCGAACCATGGTTTGAGCATCTTGCCGCCTACGGAAACGGATGACCCTTTGACAGGTGGGGCAACGGTCTTCAGTGAGTCATGATCTCTGGCGTTCGGGACAGACGATCGGCGCCCCCCGTTCGTACCTTTGTTCGCTATAGAGGAACAGAGGTTGCTTTACTGTTCAGCTTTATCGCCTGGTGGGTTGTTTCTCCTCCAGCCGGGTAGTTGCGGAATCTTTCGGAATGCTTATCTTCTCTGTGGAACTGTTCGTCGTTAGAAATTTTAAATCGGCGTGATTGTTGGAGTAGTGATTGTTTCGTTGCGGTCGATGAGCGGGTCCCGACCGCTAGGGTCCATCGCTCGGGTCTTGACCCCTAAGGGTCGAGGCGATTGCGCTCGCCTCAGCTTCAGACCTTGGTGAGGCTTCTCGACCGCTGCGGCCGGGCCAGCTTTGTGGAGTTTTTGGTGGGCCGTTGGAGGATCGCGGGCCGCAGGTGGGCCGTGCTGTAGAAGGTGATTCGTAGATACCCGGAGTATACTATCCCGACAGTAGCCCCCGAACCCTGCGCCGTTTGCAACCTCTGTTGAGGCGGCGCTGGGCTGTCTGTCTTCGCAGCTTGTTTTGATTCTACAGGAGCGCGCGAGCGCGCCAGTAGGGCGTAGCCCTCGTAGCCCCGAGCGATCCGTAGGGTCGGCCGTGAGCTGAAGCGTCGTGCCGACGATCACTCGTTGATGGTTGATCCTACGGTAGCGCGCGAGCGCCCCCGTAGGGCATAGCCCCCGAGCGATCCGAAGGGTCGGTCGTGGGCTGAAGCGTCGTGCCGACCATTACTCGTTGATTGTTGATCCTACGGGGCGCGTGAGCGCCCCCGTAGGGCGTAGCCCCCGAGCAATCCGAAGGGTCGATCGTGGGCTGAAGCGTCGTGTTGACCATCACTCGTTGATGGTGGATCCTAAGGGGGCGCGCGAGCGCGCCCGTAGTTCTTAGCCCCCGAGCCCTCGAGCGTGCCGAAGGGTCGGTCGTGGGCTGAAACATTGTGCCGACCATCACTCGTTGATGGTTGATCCTACCGGGGCGCGCGTGCGCGCCCGTAGGGCGTAGCCGCCGAGCGATCTGAAGGGTCGATCGTGGGCTGAAGCGTCGTGGAGGCAATTCCCGACTGCAGTGGTTGGTCGGAAGCTAATTTTCGTCATTAGCCTGGTGCCAAAAAAATACCTAGATTGGGCCGATCTGGCTGGCCTCTGCTCATGATCGGCATAACGCCTAGGTTGGACCGGTCGGGCCAGTCTTCCGATGATCAGCGTCCCGGATAGCTGTCGGGCCGGTCAGGGGCTCGCCCGACCTCTCGTTCGTCCCTACCCGTGAATCGGTTCACGGCGTCAGTAACGGATCGTTGGTCGTGGTACCAATGATCGGACGGCTCCGCCGCCTCTAGGTGGACGGCGAATGCGGCGTCTAGGAATTGTAACTGCCGGTCGCTTTGGGCGGTTGGATCGGCCTATTGTGCGGCCAAGAATGCGCGACGGTTCGCGTCGCGCAGGTCCCATCGGAGGTACGGTTGCCAGGCATTAATTGCGCGTTAATGCTGCGCAGCTTTCTTACCGCTGGCAGGGGTTTCCAAAGCGGCTCGCGGACTTGCCTGCCGGTGACTGGGTGCTGAGGCTCTTCGGTGTGCCTTGGTTTGAGCGCCCGCTGCGAGCGCTTACGGACCCACTCGTCAGTGAGTGAGGGTCGGCGCGTTTTTTGGTGCTCATTGGTTCGGGCGCCCACGATCGGGGTGCGTCGAACCGGCACATTGGCACCTATAAGAAGGGTGGTTTGCCCTTCGGTCTTCGTCATTTTGGTTTCAAACAACCGCGCGTAGTGCTCCTTGTCTTTCTTGCGCTTGTTCTCGCTTCCGTCTTCATCTTCATCTTTGTCTCCGCCTTGTGCGCACTCACGCGCGTGCGCCCCGTTAGCATTCGTCTTCATGGCCGCCCAGTGGAAGGCATCCACCGTTTCGAAGAACATCCTCACCGCCTCGGTGGGGTTTGGAGTGCTTCCTCCGAGTGACACGGGGCGATGACGTTCGGCATACCACGAGACTATTCCGGCGCCCCGCGCCAATGAGATAGTTAGCTTCGTGGAGTTCCACGAGCGTGGTCTGATGCTGTCGTCGTCGAACTTCTTCCGCGGCTTGCTGGAGTACTACAGTGTGCGTCTTCAACATCTCAACCCTAACGGTATCCTGCAGATTTCGGCCTTCGTCACGCTGTGTGAGGCCTACCTGGGGATCGATCCCCACTTCGACTTGTGGAGGTATTTCTTCCGCGTGCAGCCTCAGAGGCAAAGCGGCACGGTCTGCGTTGTTGGTGGCGCGGGGATTTGCCTCTGAAACAACCATCAGGAGTACTTCAGTATACCATTGAAGGACTCCCTGAAGGGCTTGCATGGGGGGTGGTTCTACATCGAGAACACCACCCCCAAACTGCCAGCGTTCGGTCTCGAGCCGCCGGCGGTCTTGGACTCATGGAATGCCGGGCTCAGCGAAGCGCAGGAGGTCGGGATCGAGGATCTGCTCGTCCGGACGGCCGAGTTGGACGATGGGGGCCTGACTGGGGCACGGCTCGTCGACACCTTCGTTCGGTGTCATGTTAACCACTCCGCCTCCGCGCCCGGCTCATGTGCGACTACGCCGGGAGGTTCGACACGATGCGAGAGATCCTATAGTCGGAGCTGTCGAAAGACGACGTGAGGCAACGCCTTTCGTGCCTCTTGAAGGGTGACGCTCTCGCTGACGCGAGCAGAGGACCGGCCCCTCTAGATGCCGAGCATCAGGTGGATCGACTGCTAAGTCGTTTTACCTGCATTTGTTAGTTTGATACGTGATAAAGGTATTGGCGAGATTGGAATGCTTATCTGTGTCTTCTAGGAGGGCGTAAAAGCACAAGTTTTATAATCGGTGCCCGAACCATTGCATTTAATGCACCTGTGGGGCCCGTTTTTGCGCCGATTTTTGAAGGTGACCAAAACATGATATACATGGCCAAACTTTGTTTTTGGGTGTAATGGAGTGGATTGGGCATGTTTGGCGCGAAAACACATGTTTCATAATCGACGCGCGAACCAGTGCATTTAATGCACCCGTGGGGCCAATTTTCGTGCCAATTTTTGAAGGTGGCCAAAAGATGATATACATACGCAAGCCTGGTTTTTGGGTGTAATCGAGTAGACTAGACATGTTTGGTGCGAAAACACAAGTTTCAAAAGCGGCACACGAACCAATGCATTTAATGCACTTCTAGAGCCCGTTTTTGCGCTATTTTTGAAGGTGAGCAAAACATTATATACACACTCAAACTTTGACTTTGGATGTAATGGAGTGGATCAGACATGTTTGGCGCAAGAACACAAGTTTCAAAATCAGCACCGAACCGGTGCATTTAATGCACCTGTGGGGCCTGTTTTCACACCGATTTTTGAAGGTGAGCAAAACGTGATGTACATACCCAAACTTGGTTTTTGGGTGTAATGGAGTGGATTGGACATGTTTGGCGCGAAAACACATGTTTCATACTCGGCGCCCGAACCGGTGCATTCACCATTGAGGCCTGTTTTTGCGTCAATTTTTGAAGGTGATCAAAACATGATATACATACCTAAAATTGGTTTTTTGATATAGTGGAGTGGATTGAAAATGTTTAGTGCGAAAACACATGTTGCATAATCGGCGTCCGAACCGGTGCATTTAATGCTCCTGTGGGGCCCATTTTCGCGCCGATTTATGAACGTGACAAAAACATGATATACATACTCAAACTTACTCTTTGGGTGTAATGGAGTGGATGGGACCTGTTTGGCGCAAAAACACAAGTTTCATAATCGGCGTCGAACCGGTGCGTTTAATGCACTTGTGGGGCCCGTTTTCGCGTCGATTTTTGAAGGTGACCAAAAAATGATATACATACCTAAAATTGGTTTTTTGATATAATGGAGTGGATGGGAAATGTTTAGCGCGAAAACACATGTTTCATAATCGACGTCCGAACCGGTGCATTTAATGCTCCTGTGGGGCCCATTTTCGCGCCGATTTATGAACGTGACGAAAACATGATATACATACTCAAACTTACTTTTTGGGTGTGATAGAGTGGAATGGACCTATTTGGCGCAAAAACTCAAGTTTCATAATCGACGTCGAACCGGTGCGTTTAATGCATTTGTGGGGCCCGTTTTCCTGTCGATTTTTGAAGGTGACCAAAATATGATATAAAAACCCAACTTTGATTTTGGGTGTAATGGAGTGAATTGGACATGTTTGGCACACGAACACATGTTTCAAAATCGACACCGAACCGGTGCATTTAATGAACCCTGGTGCCTGTTTTCGCGCCGATTTTTTATGGTGACCAAAACTTGATATACATACCCAAACTTGGTTTTTTGTGTAATGGAGTGGATTGGACATGTTTGGCGAAAAAACACAAGTTTCATAATCGGCGTCGAACCGGTGCATTTAATGCACTTATGGGGCCCGTTTTCGCGTCATTGTTGAAGGTGAGCAAAACATTATATACATACCCAAACTTTGATTTTGGGCGTAATGGAGTGGATTGGACATGTTTGGCGAAAGAATACAAGTTTCAAAATCGGCACCGAACCGGTGCATTTAATGCACTTGTGGTCTGTTTTCGCGTCGAGTTTTGAAGGTGATCAAAACATGATATACATACCTAAAATTGATTTTTTGATGTAATAGAGTGGATTGGACATGTTTGACGCGAAAACACAAGTTTCATAATCGGCGTCGAACCGGTGCATTTAGTGCACTTGTGGGACCCGTTTTCGGGCCGATTTTTTAAGGGGACCAAAACATGATATACATAGTGAGACTTGGTTTTTTTGTGTAATGGAGTGTCTTGGACATGTTGGGCGCGAAAACACAAGTTTTATAATCGAGGCCCGAACCGGTGCATTGAATGCTGCTGTGGGGCCTGTTTGCGCGTCGATTTTTGAAGGTGACCAAAACATAGATAGGCAAACGTTGTTTTTTTGGTGTAATAGAGTTGATTGGGCATGTTTGGCCCGAGAACACATGTTTCATAATCGAGGCCCGAACCGGTGCATTTCATGCACCTGTGGGCTCGATTTTCGTGCCAGATTTTGAAGGTGACCAAAACATGATATACATAAGAAAGCCCGTTTTTTGGGTGTAATGGAGTAGATTGGACCTGTTTGGTGCGAAAACACAAGTTTTATAATCGGCGTCCGAACCGGTGCATTTAATACACCAGTGGGGCCTATTTTTGGCCGATTTTTGAACATGACCCAAACAGGATATACATACCCAAACTAGTTTTTGGGTGTAATGGAGTGGATTGCACCTGTTTGGCGCGAAAACACAAGTTTTATAATCGGCGTCGAACCGGTGCATTTAGAGCACTTGTGGGGCCCATTTTCGGGCCAATTTTTGAAGGGGACCGAAACATGATATACATACCCAAACTTGGTTTTTTTGTGTAATGGAGTGGATTGGAGATGTTTGGCGCGAAAATACATGTTTCATACTCGGCGCCCGAACCGATGCATTTAATGCACCATTGAGGCCTGTTTTTGCGCCAATTTTTGAAGGTGATCAAAACATGATATACATATCGAAAATTGGTTTTTTGTGTAACGGAGTGGATTGGACATGTTCAGCGCGAAAACACATGTTTCATAATCGACGCTCGAAGCAGTGCATTAAATGCACCTGTGGAGCCCTTTTTGCGTCAATTTATGAACGTGACCAAAACATGATATACATAGCCTAACTTTGTTTATGGGTGTAATGGAGTGGATTGGGCATGTTTGCCACGAATACACATGTTTCATAATCGACGCCCGAACCGGTGTATTTCATGCACCCGTGGGGCCGATTTTCGTGCCAGTTTTTTAAGGTGACCAAAACATGATATACATACGAAAGCCCGTTTTTTGGATGTAATGGAGTAGATTGGACCTGTTTAGCGCGAAAACACAAGTTTTATAATCAGCGCTTGAACCGGTGCATTTAATACACCAATGGGCCGTATTTTTGCGCCGATTTTTGAACGTGACCTTAACATGATATACATACCCAAATTTGATTTTTTAGTGTAATGGAGTGGATTGGAAATGTTTGGCGCAAAAACACAAGTTTCATAATCGGCGTCGAACCGGTGCATTTAATGTACTTGTGGGGCCCGTTTTCGCGTCGTTTTTCGAAGGTGACCAAAATATGATATACATACCTAAACATTGATTTTGGGTATAATGGAGTGGATTGGACATGTTTGGCCTGAAAACATAAGTTTTATAGTCGGCATCGAACCGGTGCATTTAGTGCACTCGTGAGGCCCGTTTTCGCGCCGATTTTTGAAGCTGACCAAAACATGACATATATAGGCAAATTTTATTTTTGGGTGTAATGGAGTGGACTGGATATGTTTGGCGCGAAAGCACATGTTTCATAGTCGACGCCCGAACCGGTGCATTTAATGCACATGTGGGGCCGATTTTCGTGCCAATTTTTTAGGGTGGCTAAAACATGATATACATACGCATGCCTGGTTTTTGGGTGTAATGAAGTGGATTGGGCATGTTTGGCGTGAAAACACAAGTTTCATAATCGGCACAGGAACTGGTGCATTTAATGCACCACTGAGGCCTATTTTTGTGCCGATTTTTGAAGTAGACCAAAACAAAATATATGTCTAAAGTTGGTTTTCTGGTGTAAAAGAGTGGATTGGACTTGTTTGGCGTGAAAACACAAGTTTTACAATCGGCGCCTAACCGGTGCATTTATTGTACCTGTGGGGCCTGTTTTCGTGCCAATTTTTGAAGGCGACGAAAACATGATATACGTACTCAAACTTAGTTTTTGGGTGTAATGGAGTGGATTGGTCCTGTTCGGCGCAAAAACATAAGTTTCATAATCGATGTCGAACCGGTGCGTTTAATGTACTTGTGGGTCTGTTTTCGCATCGATTTTTGAAGGTAACCAAAACGTGATATACATACCCAACTTTTGATTTTGGGTGTAATGGAGTGAATTGGACATGTTTGGCGCACGAACACAAGTTTCAATATCGGCATCGAGCCGGTGCATTTAATGCATCTATGGTTCCTGTTTTCAAGTCGATTTTGTAAGGTGACCAAACTTGATATATATAACAAAACTGGGTTTTTTTGGTGTAATGTAGTGGATTGGACATGTTTGTCGCAAAAACACAAGTTTCATAATCGGCGTCGAACCGGTGCATTTAATGCACTTAAGGGGCACGTTTTCGCACCATTTTTGAAGGTGAGCTAAACATTATATACATACATACCCAAACTTTGATTTTGGGTGTAATAGAGTGGATTGGACATGTTTGGCTCAAGAACACAAGTTTCAAAATCGGCACCGAACCGGTGCATTTAATGCACCTATGGGGCCTGTTTTTGCGTCGATTTTTGAAGGTGATCAAAACATGATATACATACCGAAAATTGGTTTTTTGTGTAACGGAGTGGATTGGACATGTTCAGCGCGAAAACACAAGTTTCATAATCGGCGTCCGAACCAGTGCATTTAATGCACCTGTAGAGTCTGTTTTTGCGTCAATTTATAAACGTGACCAAAACATGATATACATAGCCTAACTTTGTTTTTGGGTGTAATGGAGTGGAGTGGATTGGGCTTGTTTGGCACGAATACACATGTTTTATAATCGACGCCCGAACCGGTGCATTTCTTGCACCCGTGGGGCCGATTTTCGTGCCAGTTTTTTAAGGTGACCAAAACATGATATACATACGAAAGCCCTTTTTTGGATGTAATGGGGTAGATTGGACCTGTTTAGTGCGAAAACACAAGTTTTATAATCGGTGCCCGAACCGGTGCATTTAATACACCAGTGGGCCGTATTTTTCCGCCGATTTTTGAACATGACCCAAACAGGTTATACATACCCAAACTTACTTTTTGGGTGTAATGGAGTGGATTGGACCTGTTTGGCGCAAAAACACAAGTTTCATAATCGGCGTCGAACCGGTGCATTTAGTGCACTTGTGGGGCCCGTTTTCGGGCCGATTTGTGAAGGGGACCAAAACATGATATACATACCTAGACTTGGTTTTTTTGTGTAATGGAGTGGATTGGACATGTTTGACGTAAAAACACACGTTTTATAATCGACGCCCGAACCGTTGCATTTAATGCACCTGTGAGGCCCGTTTTCGCGCCGATTTTTGAAGGTGACCAAAACGTGATATATATGGCCAAACTTTGTTTTTGGGTGTAATGGAGTAGATTGGTCATGTTTGGCGCGAAAACACTTGTTTCATAATCGACGCCCGAACCAGTGCATTTAATGCACCCGTGTGGTCGATTTTCGTGCCAATTTTTGAAGGTGGCCAAAACATGATATAGATACGCAAGCCTATTTTTTGGGTGTAATGGAGTGGACTGGACATGTTTGGTGCGAAAAGACAAGTTTCAAAAGCGGCACACGAACCAATGCATTTAATGCACTTCTGGAGCCCGTTTTCGCGCTATTTTTGATGGTGAGCAAAACAGTTTATACATACCCAAACTTTGATTTTGGGTGTAATTGAGTGGATCGGACATGTTTGGCGCAAGAACACAAGTTTCAAAATCGGCACTGAACCGGTGCATTTAATGCGCCTGTGGGGCCTGTTTTCGCGCCTATTTTTGAAGGTGAGCAAAACGTGATGTACATAACCAAACTTGGTTTTTGGGTGTAATGGAGTAGATTGGAGAAGTTTGACGCGAAAACACATGTTTTATACTCGGCGCCAGAACCGGTGCATTAAATGCACCATTGAGGCCTGTTTTGGCGCCGATTTCTGAAGGTGATCAAAACATGATATACATACCTAAAATTGGTTTTTTGATATGATGGAGTGGATTGGAAATGTTTAGCGGGAAAATACATATTTCATAATCGGCGTCCGAACCGGTGCATTTAATGCTCCTGTGGGGCCCATTTTCGCGTCGATTTATGAACGTGACAAAAACATGATATACATACTCAAACTTATTTTTTGGGTGGATTGGACCTGTTTGGCGCAAAAACACAAGTTTCATAATCGGCGTCGAACCGGTGCGTTTAATGCACTTGTGGGCCCTGTTTTCCCGTCGATTTTTGAAGGTAACCAAAACATGATATACATACCCAAACTTGCTTTTTGGGTGTAATGGAGTGGATTGGACCTGTTTGGCGCAAAACACAAGTTTCATAATCAGTGTCGAACCGATGCGTTTAATGCACTTGTGGGGCCCATTTTCGCGTCGATTTTTGAAGGTCACCAAAATATGATATACATACCGAAAATTTGGGTGTAATGGAGTGAATTAGACATGTTTCATAATCGACGCTCGAATCGTTGCATTTAATGCACCTTTTGGGCCAATTTTCGTGCCAATTTTTGATGGTGGCCAAAACATGATTTACATACGCAAGCCTGGTTTTTGGGTGTAATGGAGTTGATTGGACATATTTGACGCGAAAGCACAAGTTTCATAATCGGCACAGGAACCGGTGCGTTTAATGCACCATTGAGGTCTGTTTTTGCGCCGATTTTTTATGTTTACGAAAACATAATATACATATCCAAAATTGGGTGTTTCGGTGTAAAAATGTGGATTGGACATCTTGGGCACGAAAACACATGTTTCATAATCGGTGCCGAACCGGTGCATTTAATGCACCCGTGGGACCGATTTTCGTGCAATTTTTGAAGGTGGCCAAAACATGATATACATACGGAAGTCTGGTTTTTGGGTGTAATGGAGTAGATTGGACATGTTTGGTGTGAAAGCACAAGTTTCAAAAGCGGCACACGAACCGATGCATTTAATGCACCTGTGGAGCTCGTTTTTGCGTCAATTTATGAACGTGACCAAAACATGATATACATAGACTAACTTTGTTTTTGGGTGTAATGGAGCGGATTGGGCATGTTTGGCACGAATAGACATGTTTCATAATCGACGCCCGAACCGGTGCATTTCATGCACCTGTGGGGCCGATTTTCGTGCCAGTTTTTTAAGGTGACCAAAACATGATATACATACGAAAGCCCGTTTTTTGGATGTAATGGAGTAGATTGGACCTTTTAGTGCGAAAACACAAGTTTCATAATCGGCGCTCGAACCGGTGCATTTAATACACCAGTGGACCGTATTTTTGCGCCAATTTTTGAACATGACCCAAACAGGTTATACATACCCAAACTTACTTTTTGGTTGTAATGGAGCGGATTGAACATGTTTAGCGCAAAAACACAAGTTTTATAATCGGCGCTCGAACCTGTGCATTTAGTGCACCTGTGGGGCCCCTTTTCGCGCCTATTTTTTAACGTGACCAAAACTTCGTATACATACCCAAACTTGGTTTTTTGGTGTAATGGAGTGGATTGGACAGGTTTGGCGTGAAAACATAAGTTTCGTAATCGGCACAGGAACCTATGCATTTAATGCACCATTGCGGCCTGTTTTTGCGTCGATTTTTGAAGTTGACCAAAACATAATATACCTATCAAAAATTGGTGTTTCGGTGTAAAAGATGGATTGGACATGTTTGGCGCAAAAACACAAGTTTCATAATCAACGCCCGAACTGGTGCATTTAATGCACCTGTGGAGCCCATTTTTGCGTCAATTTTTGAACGTGACCAAAACAAGATATACATACTCAAACTTGATTTTTGGGTGTAATGGAGTGGATTGGACCCGTTTGGCGCAAAAACACAAGTTTCATAATCGGCGTTCACCCGGTGCATTTAATGCACTTGTGGGCCCTGTTTTTGTGCCATTTTTCGAAGGTGGCCAAAATATTGACATACATAGCCAAACTTTATTTTTGGGTGTAATGGAGTGGATTTGATATGTTTGGCGCGAAAGTACATGTTTTATAGTCGACGCACGAACCGGTGCATTTAATGCACGTGTGGTGCCGATTTTCGTGCCAAATTTTGAAGGTGGCCAAAACATGATATACATACGCAAGCCTGGTTTTTGGGTGTAATGGAGTAGATTGGACATGTTTGGCGCGAAAACACAAGTTTCGTAATCGGCACAGGAGCCTGTGCATTTAATGCACCAATGCGGCCGGTTTTTGCGCCGATTTTTGAAGTTGACCAAAACATAATATACCTATCTAAAATTGGTGTTTTGGTGTAAAAGAGGGGATTTGACATGTTTGGCGCAAAAACACAAGTTTCATAATCGGCGCCCGAACCGGTGCATTTAATGCACCTGTGGAGCCCATTTTTGCGTCAATTTTTGAACGTGACCCAAACAAGATATACATACTCAAACTTGATTTTTGGGTGTAAAGGAGTGGATTGGACCCGTTTGGCGCAAAAACACAAGTTTCATAATCGGCGTCAAACCTGTGTATTTAATGAACTTGTGGGGGCCCGTTTTCGCACCGATTTTTAAGATGACCAAAACATGATATACATACCTAAACATTGATTTTTGGTGTAATGGAGTGGATTGGACATGTTTTGCGCAAGAACATAAGTTTCAAAATCGACACCGAACCGGTGCATTTAATGCACCTGTGGGGCTAGTTTTCGCGCCGATTTTTGAACGTGACCTTAACATGATATACATTCCCAAATTTGATTTTTGGGTGTAATGGAGTGGATTGAAAATGTTTGGCGCAAGAACACAAGTTTCATAATCGGCGTCGAACCGATGCATTTAATGTACTTGTGTGGCCCTTTTTCGCGCCTTTTTTCAAGGTGACCAAAACATGATGTACATACCCAAACGTTGATTTTGGGTATAATGGAGTGGATTGGGCATGTTTGACCCGAAAACACAAGTTTTATAATCGGCGTCGAACCGGTGCATTTAGTGCACTTGTGGGGCCCGTTTTCGCCCCGGTTTTTGAAGCTGACCAAAACTTGACACACATAGGCAAATTTTATTTTTGGGTGTAATGGAGTGGTCTAGATATGTTTGGCGCGAAAGCACATGTTTCATAGTCGACGCCCGAACCGGTGCATTTAATGCACGTGTGGGGCCTGTTTTTGTGCCGATTTTTGAAGTAAACCAAAACATAATATACATATCCAAAATTGGTTTTTTGTTGTAAAAGAGTGGATTGGACATGTTTGGCGTGAAAACACAAGTTTCATAATTGGCGCCGAACCGGTGCATTTAATGCACCTGTGGGGCTTGTTTTCACGACGATTTTTGAAGGCGATGAAAACATGATATACATACTCAAATTTAGTTTTTGGGTGTAATGGAGTGGATTAGACCTGTTCGGCGCAAAAACACAAGTTTCATAATCGATGTCGAACCGGTGCGTTTAATGCACTTGTGGGGCCTGTTTTCGCGTCGATTTTGAAGGTGACCATAGCATGATATACATACCCAACTTTTGATTTTGGGTGTAACGGAGTGAATTGGACATGTTTGGCGCACGAACACAAGTTTCAAAATAGCACCAAACCGTTGCATTTAAGGCACCTGTGGTTCCTGTTTTCGCGCCGATTTTTTAAGGTGACCAAACATGATATACATAACGAAACTTAGTTTTTTAGTGTAATGTAGTGGATTGGACATGTTTGCCGCAAAAACATAAGTTTCATAATCGGCATCGAACTGGTGCATTTAATGCACTTAAGGGGCCTGTTTTCGTGCCATTTTTTAAGGTGAGCTAAACATTATATACATACCCAAACTTTGATTTTGGGTGTAATGGAGTGGATTGGACATGTTTGGCTCAAGAACACAAGTTTCAAAATCGGCACCGAACCGGTGCATTTAATGCACCTATGAGGCCTATTTTCGCGTCGATTTTTGAAGGTGAGCAAAACGTGATATACATAGTCAGACCTGGTTTCTGCGAGTAATGGAGTGAGTTGGACATGATTGGCGCGAAAACACAAGTTTGAAAATCGGCGTCTGAACCGACATTTAATGCACCTGTGGGACCTGTTTTCGCGTCGATTTATGAAGGTGAGCAAAACATGATATAGCATAGCTACCCAAACTTGGTTTTTGGGTGTAATAGAGTGGATTGGAGATGTTTGGCACGAAAACACATGTTTCATACTCGACACTTGAACCGGTGCATTTAATGCACCATTGAGGCCTGTTTTTGCGCCCATTTTTGAAGGTGATCAAAACATGATATACATACGAAAAATTGGATTTTTGTGTAACGGAGTGGATTGGACATGTTCAGCGCGAAAAAACAGGTTTCATAATCGGCGCCTGAACCGGTGCATTTAAAGCACCTGTGGAGCCTATTTTTGCGTCAATTTTGGAACGTGACCAAAACATGATATACATAGCCTAACTTTGTTTTTGGGTGTAATAGAGTGGATTGGGCATGTTTGGCACGAATACACATGTTTCATAATCGACGCCCGAAACGTTGCATTTCATGCACCTGTGGGGCCGATTTTCGTGCCAGTTTTTTAAGGTGACCAAAACATGATATACATACGAAAGCCCCTTTTTTGGATGTAATGGAGTAGATTGGATCTGTTTAGTGCGAAAACACAAGTTTAATAATCGGCGCCCGAACCAGTGCATTTAATACACCAGTGGGCCGTATTTTTGCGCCGATTTTTGAACATGACCCAAACAGGTTATACATATCCAAACTTACTTTTTGGGTGTAATGGAGCGGATTGAACATGTTTAGCGCGAAAACACAAATTTTATAATCGGCGCGCGAACCTGTGCATTTAATGCACCTGTGGGGCCCCTTTTCGCGCCGATTTTTTAACGTGACCAAAACTTCGTATAGATACCCAAACTTGGTTTTTTGGTGTAATGGAGTGGATTGGACATGTTTGGCGCGAAAAAAGTTTCATAGTCAGTGTCGAACCGGTGCATTTACAGCACTCGTGGGGCCCGTTTTCGCGCTGATTTTTGAAGGTGACTAAAACACAATATACATAGCCAAAATTGGTTTTTCAATGTAATGGAGTGGATTGGACATGTTTGGCGCGAAAACACAAGTTTCATAATCGACGCCTGAACCGATGCATTTAATGCACCTGTGGTGCCCGTTTTCGCGCTGATTCTTAAGGTGACCAAAACTAGATATACATACCCAAACTTGGTTTTTTGGTGTAATGGATTGGATTGGACATGTTTGGCGCAAAAACACAAGTTTCATAATCGGCGTCGAACCGGTGCATTTAGTGAACCTATGGGGCCCGTTTTCGTGCCATTTTTGATGGTGAGCAAAACAATATATACATACCTAAACTTTGATTTTGGGTGTAATGGAGTGGATTGGACATATTTGGCGCAAGAATGCAAGTTTCAAAATCGGCGCCGAACTAGTGCTTTTAATGCACCTGCGGGGCCTGTTTTCGCGCCGATTTTTGAAGGTGAGCAAAACGTGATATACAAACCCAAACTTGGTTTTTGGGTGTAATGGAGTGGATTGGACATGTTTGGCGCGAAAACACAAGTTTCCTAATCGACGCCGGAACCGGTTTATTTATTGCACCTAGAGGGCCTGTTTTCACGTCGATTTTTGAAGGTGAGCAGAACATGATATACATACCCAAACTTGGTTTTTGGGTGTAATGGAGTGGATTGGACATGTTTGGCCCGAAATCATATGTTTCATACTCGACGCCCGAACCGGTGCATTTAATGCACCATTGTGGCCTGTTTTTGCGTCGTTTTTTTAAGTGGATCAAAACATGATATACATACAAAAAATTGGTTTTTTGATGTAATAGAGTGGATTGGACATGTTTAGCGTGAAAGTACAAGTTTCACAATCGGCGCCCGAACCGATGCATTTAATACACCTCTGGGGCTCGTTTTCGTGCCAATTTTTCAAGGTCACTAAAACATGATTTAGATACTCAAACTTGGTTTTTTGGTGTAATGGAGTGGATTAGACATGTTTGGCGCGAAAACGCAAGTTTCATAATCGGCGTCGAACCGGTGCATTTAATGCACTCGTGGGGCCCGTTTTCGCGCCGATTTTTAAAGGTGATCAAAACATGATATACATAGCCAAAATTGGTTTTTCGGTGTATTGGAGCGGATTAGACATGTTTGGCGTGAAAACACAAGTTCCATAATCATCACCCGAACCGGTGCATTTAATGCACCTGTGGGGCCCGATTTCACGCCGATTTTTGAACGTGACCAAAACATGATATACATACCCAAACTTTGATCTTGGGTGTAATGGAGTGGATTGGACATTTGGCGCGAAAGCACATGTTTCATAGTCGACGCCTGAACCGGAGCCTTTAATGCATGTGTGGGGCCGATTTTCGTGCCAATTTTTGAAGGCGACAAAAACTTCATATACATACCCAAACTTGGTTTTTGGTTGGAATGGAGTGGATTGGTCATGTTTGGCGCGAAAACCCAAGTTTCATAATCGGCGTTGAACCGGAGCATTTAGTAAACTCGTGGGGCCCGAATTCGAGCCGATTTTTGAAGGTGACCGAAACATGATATACATAGCCAAAATTGGTTTTTCAATGTAATGGAGTGGATTGGACATGTTTGGCGTGAAAGCACAAGTTTCATAATCGGCGCCCGAACCGGTGCATTTAATGCACCTGTGGGGCCTGTTTTCGCTATGATTTTAGAACGTGACCAAAACATGATATACATAGCCAAAATTGGTTTTTCGGTGTATTGGAGCGGATTAGACATGTTTGGCGCGAAAGCACAAGTTTCATAATCATCGCGCGAAGCAGTGCTTTTCATGAACCTGTGGGGCTCGTTTTCGCGTCGATTTTTGAACGTGACTAAACCATGATATACATACTCAAATTTGGTTTTTGGGTGTAATGGAGTGAATTGGACATGTTTGGCGCGAAGAAAACACAAGTTTCATAATCGGCGTCGAACCGGTGCATTTAGTGCACTCGTGGGGCTCGTTTTCACGCCGATTTTTGGAGGTGACCAAAACATGACATACATACCCAAACTTTGATTTTGGGTGTAATGGAGTGGATTGAAAATGGGTGGCGCGAAAGCACATGTTTTATAATCGAAGCACGAACCAGTGCATTTAATGTACGCGTGGGGCCGTTTTTCGTGCCAATTTTTGAACGTGGCCAAAACATGATATACATACGCAAGCCTAGTTTTTGGGTGTAATGGAGTAGATTGGACATGTTTGGCGCGAAAACTCAAGTTTCATAATCGGCACAGGAACCGGTGCATTTAATGCACCATTGAGGCCTGTTTTGGCGCCAAATTTTTAAGTTGACTAAAACATAATATACATATCCAAAATTGGTTTTTCGGTGTAATAGCGTGGATTGGAAATGGTTGGCGCGAAAACACAAGTTTCATAATCGGCGCCCGAACCGGTGCAATTAATGCACCTGTGGATCCCAATTTTGCGTCGATTTTTGAACGTGACCGAAACATTATATACATACTGAAACATGGTTTTTGGGTGTAATAGAGTGGATTGTACCTGTTTGGCGCAAAAACACAAGTTTCGTAATCAACGTCGAACCGGTGCATTTAATGCACCTGTGGGGCCCATTTTCGCGCCGATTTTTAAACGTGACCAGAACATGATGTACATACCTAAACTTGGTTTTTGGGTGTAATGGAGTTGACTGGACAAGTTTGGCGCGAAAACACAAGTTTTATAATCGGTGTCGAACCGTTGCATTTAGTGCACTTGTGGTGCCCGTTTTCGGGCCGATTTTTGAAGGGGACCAAAACATGATGTACACACCCAAACCTCCTTTTTATTGTGTAATTGAGTGCATTGGACATGTTTGGCGCAAAAACACAAGTTTTATAATCGGCGCCCGAACCGGTGCCTTTAATGCACCTATGGGGTGTAATGGAGTGGATTGGGCATGTTTGGCGCGAAAACACATGTTTCATAATCAACGCCCGAACCGACGCATTTAATGCGCCCGTGGGGCTGATTTTTGTGCCAATTTTTGTTGGTAGTCAAAACATGATATACATACGCAAGCCTGGTTTTTGGTTGTCATGGAGTAGATTGGACATGTTTGATGCGAAAACACAAGTTTCGTAATCGGCACCCGAACTGGTGCATTTATTGCACATGTGGGGCCCATTTTCGTGTCGATTTTTGAACGTGACCAAAACATGATATACATGCTCAAACATACTTTTTGGGTGTAATAGAGTGGATTGGACCTGTTTGGCGCAAAAAACACAAGTTTCATATTCGTCGTCGAACCGGTGCATTTAATGCACTTGTGGGGCCCGTTTTCTCGTTGATTTTTGAAGGTGACCAAAACATGATATACATACCCATCCTTTGATTCTGGATGTACTAGAGTGGACTGGACATGTTGGGCGACAACACAAGTTTCAAAATTGGCACCGAACCGGTGCATTTAATGCACCTGTGGGGCCTGTTTTTGCGCCGATTTTTAGAGGTGAGCAAAGCATGATATACATACCCAAATTTGTTGGGTGTAATAGAGTGGATTGGACATGTTTGGCGCGAAAACACAAGTTTCATAATCGGCACCCAAACAGGTGCATTTAATGCACCTGTGGGGACTGTTTTCGCGTCGATTTTTGAACGTGACTGAAACATGATATACATACCGAAACTTGGGTTTTGGTGTAAAGGAGTGGATTGGAAATGTTTGGCGCAAAAACACAAGTTTTATAATCAGCGTCGAATCGGTGTTTTGAATGCACTTGTGGGGCCCGTTTTCGTGTCGTTTTTCTAAGGTGACGAAAACATGATATACATACCCAAACTTTGATTTTGGGTGTAGTGGAGTGGATCGGACAGGTTTGGCGCGGAAGCAAATGTTTCAAAGTCGACGCCCGAACCGGTGCATTTTATGCACGCGTGGGGCCAATTTTCGTGCAAATTTTTGAAGGTGGACAAAACATGATATACATACGCAAGCCTGGTTTTTGGGTGCAATGGAGTCGATTGGAGTTTCGCGCGAAAACACAAGTTTCATAATCGGCGCGAAAACAGGTGCATTTAATGCACCTGTGGGGACTGTTTTCGCGTCGATTTTTGAACATGACTAAAACATGATATACATACCCAAATTTGGGTTTTGGGTGTAATGGCGTGGATTGGAAATGATTGGCGCAAAAATACAAGTTTCATAATCGGCATCGAATCGGTGCATTTAATGCACTTGTGGGCCCGTTTTCGTGCCGTTTTTACGAAGGTGACTAAAACATGATATACATATCCAAACTTTGATTTTGGGTGTAGTGGAGTGGATTCGACATGTTTGGCACGAAAACACAAATTTCATAATCGGCATCGAACCGGTGCATTTAGTGCACTCGTGGGGCCCGTTTTCGCCCCATTTTTGAAGCTGACCAAAACATGTTATACATAGCCAAACTTTATTTTTGGGAGTAATGGAGTGGATTGACATGAAAGCACATGTTTCATAGGCGATGCCCGGACCGGTGCATTTTATGCATGTGTGGGACCGATTTTCATGCCAATTTTTGAAGGTGGTTAAAACATGATATACATACGCAAGCCTGGTTTTTGGGTGCAATGGAGTCGATTAGAAATGTTTGGCGTGAAAATATAAGTTTTATAATCGGCACACGATCCGGTGCATTTAATGCACCATTGAGGCCTGTTTTTGCGTCGATTTCTGAAGGTGATCGAAACGTGAAATACATATCTAAAATTGGTTCTTCAATGTAATGGGGTGGATTGGACATGTTTCACGCGTAAACACAAGTTTAATAATCGGCGCTCGAACCGGTGCATTTCTTGGACCTGGGGAGCCCGTTTTTTTGCCGATTTTTGAACGTGACCAAAACATGATATACATACCCAAACTTGATTTTTGGGTGTAATAGAGTGGATTGGTCATGTTTGGAGCAAAAACACAAGTTTCATAATCGGCGTCGAACCGGTGCATTTAATGCACTTGTGGGCCCCGTTTTTGCGTCGATTTTTGAAGCTGACCAAAACATGATATGCACATCCAACTTTTGATTTTGGGTGTAATGGAGTGGACTGGACATATTTGGCGCAAGAACGCAAGTTTCAAAATCGGCAACGAACCGGTGCATTTAATTAACATCTGGGGCCTGTTTTCACGCCGATTTTTGAAGGTGAGCAAAACATGAGATACATACCCAAACTTTGATTTTGGGTGTAATGGAGTGGATTGGACATGTTTGGCGCGAAAACACATGTTTCATAATCGGTACCCGAACCGGTGCATTTAATGCACCTGTGGGGCCTCCTTTCGTGCGGATTTTTGAAGGTGAGCAAAACAAGATATACGTACGCAAGCCTGGTTTTTGGGTGTAATAGTGTGGATTGGACATGTTTGACGCTAAAACACAAATTCAGAACTTGGCACACGAACCGATGCATTAATGCACCTGTGGGGCTTGTTTTCGCGCCGATTTTTGAAGGTAACCAAAACATGATATACATACCCAAACTTGATTTTTGAGTGTAATAGAGTGGATTGGTCATGTTTGGAGCAAAAATACAAGTTTCATAATCGACGTCGAACAGGTGCATTTAATGCACTTGTGGGGCCCGTTTTCGCGTCGATTTTTGAAGCTGACCAAAACATTATATGCATATCCAACCTTTGATTTTGGGAGTAATGGAGTGGACTGGACATATTTGGCGCAAGAACGCAAGTTTCAAAATCGGCACCGAACCGGTGCATTTAATGAACATCTGGGGCCTTTTTTCACGTCAATTTTTGAAGGTGAGCAAAACATGATATACATACCCAAACTTTGATTTTAGGTGTAATGGAGTGGATTGGACATGTTTGGCGCGAAAACACATGTTTCATAATCGGCACCCGAATCGGTGCATTTAATGCACATGTGGGGCCTCCTTTCGTGCGGATTTTTGAAGGTGAGCAAAACAAGATATACGTACGCAAGCCTGGTTTTTGGGTGTAATAGTGTGGATTGGACATGTTTGACGCAAAAACACAAGTTCAGAACTCGGCACACGAACCGATGCATTTAATGCACCTGTGGGGCCTGTTTTCGCGCCGATTTTTGAAGGTGACCAAAACATGATATACATACCCAAACTTGGTTTTTTGATGTAATGGAACGGATTGAACTTGTTTAGCCCGAAAACACAAGTTTTATAATCGGCGCCCGAACGGGGGCATTTAATGCACCTGTGGGGCCCCTTTTCGCGCCGATTTTTGAATGCGACCAAAACTTCATATAGATACCCGAACTTGGTTTTTGGGTGTAATGGAGTGGATTGGACATGTTTGGCGCGAAAATTCAAGTTTCGTAATCAACGTCGAACCGGTGCATTTAGTGCACTCCTGGGGCCTGTTTTCGCGCCGATTTTTGAAGAAGAGCAAAACATGATATACATAGCCAAAATTGCTTTTTCAATGTAATGGTGTGGATTGGATATGTTTGGCGCTAAAACACAAGTTTTATAATCGGCAGCCAAACCGGTGCATTTAATGAACTTTTGGGGGCCCATTTTTGCGCTGATTTTTAAGGCTACCAAAACATGATATACATACCCAAACATTGAATTTGGATGTAATTGAGTGGATTGGACATGTTTTGCGCAAGAACATAAGTTTCATAATCGGCGTCAAACCGGTGCATTTAGTGCACGCATGGGGCCTGTTTTCGCGTCGATTTTTGAATCTGACTAAAACATGACATACATAGCCAAACTTTATTTTTGGGTGTAATGGAGCGGATTGGAAATGTTTGGCGCGAAAGCACATGTTTTATAATCGACGCACGAACCGATGCATTTAATGCACCATTGAGGCCTATTTTTGCACCGACTTTTGAAGTTGACCAAAACATAATGTACATAGCCGAAATTGGTGTTTCGGTGTAAAAGAGTGGATTGGACATGTTTGGCGCAAAAACACAAGTTTCATAATCGGCGCCCGAACCGGTGCATTTAATGCACCTGTGGAGCCCATTTTTGCGTCCATTTTTGAACGTGACCAAAACATGATATACATACTCAAACTTGATATTTGGGTGTAATGGAGTGGATTGGACCCGTTGGGCGCAAAAACACAAGTTTGAGAATAGGCGTCGAACCTGTGCATTTATTTAACTTGTGGGGGCCCGTTTTCACGCAGATTTTTAAGGGGATCAAAACATGATATACATACCCAAACATTGATTTTGGGTGTAATGGAGTGGATTGGACATGTTTTGCGCAATAACATAAGTTTAAAAATCGGCACTGGACCGGTGCATTTAATGCACCTGTGGGGCCTGTTTTCACGCCGATTTTTCAAGGTAACCAAAACATGATTTACATACTCAAACTTTGTTTTTCGGTGTAATGGAGTGGATTAGACATGTTTCGCGCGAAAACACTTGTTTTATTATCGACGCCCGAACCGGTGCATTTAATACACCTATGGGGCCCGTTTTCGCGCCGATTTTTGAAGGTGACCAAAACATGATATACATAGTCAAACTTTGTTTTTGGGTGTAAAGGAGTGGATTGGGCATGTTTGGCGCGAAAACACATGTTTCATAATCGACGCTCGAACCGGTGCATTTAATTCATCCGTGGGGCCGATTGCCAATTTTTGAAGGTGGCCTGGTTTTTGGGTGTAACGGAGTAGATTGGACAAGTTTCGCGTGAAAACACAAGTTTCATAATCGACACAGGAACCGGTGCGTTTAATGCACCATTGAGGCCTGTTTTTGCGCCGATTTTTGAAGTTGACCAAAACATAATATACGTATCCAAATTTGGTGTTTCGGTGTAAAAGAGTGGATTGGACATGTTGGGCGCGAAAACACAAGTTTCATAATCGACGCCCGAACCGGTGCTTTTAATGCACCTATGGAGCCCATTTTTGCGTCAATTTTTAAACGTCACCAAAACATGATATACATTCTCGAACTTGGTTTTTGGGTGTAATGGAGTGGATTGGAATCGTTGGGCGCACAAACACAAGTTTCATAGTCGGCGTCGAACCGGTGCATTTAAAGAACTTGTGGGGGCCCGTTTTTGCGCCGATTTTTATGGTGACCAAAACATGAAATACAAACCCAAACATTTATTTTGGGTGTAATGGAGCGGATTGGACATGTTTTACGCAAGAACATAAGTTTCAAAATCGGCACCGAACCGATGCATTTAATGCACCTGAGGGCCTGTTTTCGCGTCGATTTTTGAAGATGAGCAAAACATTATGTACATATCCAAACATAGTTTTTGGGTGTAATGGAGTGGATTGGGCATGTTTGGCGCGAAAACTCATGTTTCACAATCGACGCCCGATCCGGTGCATTTAATGCACCCGTGGGGCCGATTTTAGTGCCAATTTTTGAAGCTGGCCAAAACATGATATACATACGAAAGCCTTTTTTTGGGTGTAATGGAGTAGATTGGACATGTTTGGTGCGAAAACACAAGTTTCAAAAACGGCACACGAACCGATGCGTTTAATGCACCTGTGTGGCATGTTTTCGCGCCGACTTTTGAAGGGGACCAAAACATGATATACATATCCAAACTTGGTTTTTTGATGTAATGGAGCGGATTGCACTTGTTTAGCGCGAAAACACAAGTTTTATAATCGGCGCCTGAACAGGTGCATTTAATTCACCTGTGGGGCCCGTTTTCGCGCCCATTTTTTGAACGTGACCAAAACTTGATATACATACACAAACTTGGCTTTTGGGTGTAATGGAGTGGATTGGACATGTTTGGCCCGAAAACCAAAGTTTCATAATCGGCGTCGACCAGTGCATTTAGTGCACTCGTGGGGCCCGCTTTCGCGCCGATTTTTGAAGGTGACCAAAACATGATATACATAGCCAAAATTGGTTTTTCAATGTATTGGAGTGGATTGGACATGTTTGGCGCGAAAGCACAAGTTTCATAATCGACGCCCGAACCGGTGCATTTAATGCAGCTATGTGGCCCGTTTTCGCGCCGGTTTTTGAACGTCACCAAAACATAATATACATACCCAAATTTGGTTTTTGGGTGTAATAGAGTGGATTGAAACTGTTTGGCGCAAAAACACAAATTTCATAATCAACGTCGAACCGGTGCATTTAATGCACTTGTGGGCCTCGTTTTCGCGCCATTTTTCCAAGGTGACCAAAAGTTCATATACATATCTTTACTTGGTTTTTGGGTGTAATGGAGTGGATTGGACATGTTTGGCGCGTAAACCCAAGGTTCATAATTGGCGTCGAACCGGTGTATTTAGTGCACTCGTGGGGCCTGTTTTCGCCCTGATTTTTGTAGCTGACCAAAACATGACATAGATAGCCAAACTTTATTTTTGGGTGTAATGGAGCGGATTGGATATGTTTGGCTCGAATCACATGTTTTATAGTCGACGTATGAAATGGTGCATTTAATGCACGTGTGGGACCGATTTTTGTGCCAATTTTTGATGGTGGCCAAAACATGATATACATACGCAAGCCACATTTTTGGGTGTATTGGAGTAGATTGGACTTGTTTGGCGCAAAAACACAAGTTTCATAATTGGCACAGGAACCGGTGCATTTGATGCACCATTGAGGCCAGTTTTTGCGCTGATTTTTGAAGTTGACCAAAACATAATATACATATCCAAAATTGGTGTTTCGGTGTAAAAGAGCGGATTGGTCATGTTTGGCGCGAAAACACAAGTTTCATAATCGGCGCGAGAACCGATGCATTTAATGCAACTGGGGTGCCCATTTTTGCGTCAATTTTTGAACGTGAACAAAACTTGATGTACATACTCAAACTTGGTTTTTGGGTGTAATGGAGTGGATAGGACCCGTTTGGCGCGAAAACACAAGTTTTATAGTCGGCGTCGAACCGGTGCATTAATGAACTTTTGGGGGGCCGTTTTCGCGCCGATTTTTAAGGTGACCAAAGCATGATACACATAGCCAAACTTTGTTTTTGGGTGTAATGCAGTGGCTTGGGCTTGTTTGGCGCGAAAACACATGATTCATAATCGACGCCCGAACCGATGCATTTAATGGACCCGTGGGGCCGATTTTCGTGCAAATTTTTGAAGGTGACCAAAACATGATATACATACGCAAGCCTGGTGTTTGGGTGTAATGGAGTAGATTGGACATGTTTGGCGCGAAAACACAAGTTTAATACACCTGTGGGGCCCATTTTTCCGCCGATTTTTGAACGTGACCTAAAAATGATATACATACCCAAACTTACTTTTTGGATGTAATGGAGTGGACTGAACATGTTTAGCACGAAAACACAAGTTTTATAATCGGCGCCCGAACCTGTGCATTTAATGCACCTGTGGGCCCGTTTTCTCGTCGATTTTTGAATGTGGCCAAAACTTCATATACATACCCAAACTTGGTTTTTGGGTGTAATGGAGTGGATTGGACATGTTTGACGTGAAAACCCAAGTTTCATAATCGACGCCGGAACCGGTGCATTTAATGCACCTGTGGGTCCTGTTTTTGTGCCGATTTTTGAACGTAACCGGCATGTTTGAACATACCTTGTGCATGTAATGGCGTGGACTGGACATGTTTGACGCAAGAACACAAGTTTCAAAATCGGCACCGAACCGGTGCATTTAATGCACTCGTGGGCCCGTTTTGGCGCCGATTTTTGACGGTGACCAAAACACGATATACATAGCCAAAATTGGTTTTTCAATGTAATGGAGTGGATTGGACATGTTTGGCGCGAAAACATAAGTTTCATAATCGACGCCCGAACTGGTGCATTTAATGCACCTGTGGGTCCCGTTTTCGTGCCGATTTTTGAACGTAACCAAAACATAATATACATACCCAAATTTGATTTTTGGGTGTATCGGAGTGGATTGGAAATGTTGACGCAAAAACACAAGTTTCATAATCAGCGTCAAACCGGTACATTTAATGTACTTGTGGGCCCCGTTTTCGTGCCATTTTTCGAAGGTGACCATAACATAACATACATACCCAAACTTTGATTTTGTGTGCAATGGAGTGGATTGGACACGTTTGGCCTGAAACACAAGTTTCATAATTGGCGTTGAACTGGTGCATTTAGTGCACTCGTGAGGCCTGTTTTCGCGCCGATTTTTGGAGCTGACCAAAACTTTGACATACATAGCCAAATTTTATTTTTGGGTGTAATGGAGTGGATTAGATATGTTTGACGCGAAAGCACATGTTTTATTGTCGACGCACGAACCGGTGCATATAATGCACGTGTGGGGCCGATTTTCGTGCCAAACTTTGAAGTTGGCCAAAACATCATATACATACGCAAGCCTGGTTTTTGGGTGTAATAGAGTAGATTGGACATGTTTGACACGAAAACACAAGTTTCATAATCGGCACAGGAACCGGTGCATTTAATGCACCATTGGGGTCTGTTTTTGCGCTGATTTTTGAAGTTGACCAAAACATAATATACATATCCAAAATTGGAGTTTCGGTGTAAAAGAGGGGATTGGACATGTTTGGCGCAAAAACACAAGTTTCATAATCGGCGCCCGAACCGGTGCATTTAATGCACCTGTGGAGCCCATTTTTGCGTCAATTTTTGAACGTGACCAAAACATGATATACATATTCAAACTTGATTTTTGGGTGTAAAGGAGTGGATTGGACCCGTTTGGCGCAAAAACACAAGATTCATAATCGGCGTCGAACCTGTGGGGGCCCGTTTTCGCACGGATTTTTAAGGTGACCAAAACGTGATATAGATACCCAAACATTGATTTTTGGTGTAATGGAGTGGATTGGACATGTTTTGCGCAAGAACATAAGTTTCAAAATCGGCACCGAACCGGTGCATTTAATGCACCTGTGGGGCCATTTTTTCCGCCGATTTTTTAAGGTAACCAAAACATGATTTACATACTCATACTTAGTTTTTTGGTGTAATGGAGTGGATTGGACATGTTTGGCGGGAAAACACAAATTTCATAATCGGCGTCGAATCGGTGGATTTAGTGGACTTGTGAGACCCGTTTTCGAGCCGTTTTTTGAAGGGGACCAACACATGATATACATAGCTAAACTTGGTTTTTTGATGTAATAGAGTGGATTGGACATGTTTGGCGCGAAAATCCAAGTTTTATAATCGACGCCCGAACCGATGCATTTAGTGCACTTGTGAGGCCTGTTTTTGCGCTGATTTTTAAGATGACCATAACATGATATACATAGCCAAACTTTGTTTTTGGGTGTAATGGAGTGGATTGGGCATGTTTGGCGCGAAAAGACATGTTTTATAATCGACGGCCGAACCGGTGCATTTAATGCACCCGTGGGCCCGATTTTCGTGCCAATTTTTGAAGGTGGCCAAAACATGATATACATACGCAAGGCTGATTTTTGGGTGTAATGGAGTAGATTGGACATGTTTAGCGTGAAAACACAAGTTTCATAATCGACACCCGAACCGGTGCATTTAATATACTTGTGGGGCCCCTTTTCGCTCCGATTCATCAACGTGACCAAAACATGATATACATACTAAAACTTACTTTTTGGGTGTAATGGAGTCGATTGGACCTGTTTGGCGAAAAAAAGTCTCAAAATCGACGTCGAACCGATGCATTTAATGCACTTGTGGGGCCTGTTTTCGCGTTGATTTTTTAAGTGACTAAAACATGATATACATACCCAAGCTTTGATTTTCGATGTAATGGAGTGGATTGGACATGTTTAGCGTGAAAGCACATGTTTCATAGTCGACACCCGAACAGGTGTATTTATTGCACGTGTGGGGCCGTTTTTCGTGCCAATTTTTGAAGGTGGCCAAAACATGATATACATACGCAAGCCTGGTTTTTGGGTGTAATGGAGTAGATTGGACATGTTTGGCGCAAAAACTTTTGTTTCATAATCGGCACAGGGATCGGTGCATTTAATGCACCATTGAGGCCTCTTTTTGCGCGGATTTTTTAAGTTGACCAAAACAAAATATACATATCCAAATTTGGTTTTTCGGTGTAATAGCGTGGATTGGACATGTTTAGCGCGAAAACACAAGTTTCATAATCGGTGCCCGAACCGATGTATTTAATGCACCTGTGGAGTCCATTTTTCGTCGATTTTTGAACGCGACCAAAACAAGATATACATACCCGAACTTGGTTTTTGGGTGTGATGGAGTGGATTGGACATGTTTGCCGCGAAAACATAAGTTTCGTAATCGGCGTCGTACCGGTGCATTTAATGCACTTGTGGGGCCCGTTTTCGCGCCGTTTTTCGAAAGTGACCAAAACATGATATACATACCCAAACCTAGTTCTAGGGTGTAACGGAATAGATTGGACATGTTAGTCGTGAAACCACAAGTTTCATATTCGGCGCCGAACCGGTGTATTTAATGCACGTGTGAGGTCCGTTTTCGCGTCGATTTTTTAACATGACCAAAACATGATATACATACCCAAACTTAGTTTTTGGGAGTAACGGAGTGGACTGGACATGTTTGACGCGAAAACACAAGTTTCATAATCGGCGCATGAATCGGTGCATCGCATGAACCTGGGGAGCCTGTTTTTGTGCTGATTTTTGAACGTAACCAGAACATGATATACATACCCAAACTTTGTTTTTGGGTGTAATAGAGTGGACTGGACATGTTTGGCGCAAGAACACAAGTTTCAAAATCGGCACCGAACCGGTGCATTTAATGCAACTGTTTGGCCTGTTTTCTCGCCGATTTTTGAAGGTGAGCAAAACATGATATACATATCCAAACTTTGATTTTGGGTGTAATGGTGTAGATTGGACAAGTTTGGTGCGAAAACACATGTTTCATAATCGACACCTGAACCAGTGCATTTAGTGCAGCTGTGGGGCCTGTTTTCGTGCCGATTTTTGAAGGTGAGCATAACATGATATACGTACGCAAGCCTGATTTTTGGGTGTAATGGTGTGGATTGGACAAGTCTGACGCGAAACCACAAGTTTCATACTCGGCGCATGCACCTGTGGGGCTTGTTTTCGCGCCGATTTTTGAAGGTGGCCAAAATATGATGTACCTACGCAAGCCTCGTTTTTGGGTGTAATAGAATAGGTTGGACATGTTTGGTGCGAAAACACAAATTTCATAATTGGCACACGATCCGGTGCATTTAATGCACTATTGAGGCCTGTTTTTTCGCCGATTTTTGAAGGTGATCGAAACATGATATACATACCTAAAATTGTTTTTTTGATGTAATGGAGAGGATTGGACACGTTGAGCTCAAAAACAAAAGTTAATCGACGCCCGAATCGATGCATTTAATACATCTGTGGGGCCCGTTTTCATGCCGATTTTTGAACGTGACCAAAACAAGATAGACAGACCCAACACATGGCTTTTGGGTGTAACAGAGTGGATTAGACATGTTTGGCGCAAAAACACAAGTTTCATTTTCGGTGTCGAACCGGTGCATTTAATGCACTTGTGGTAAATGCACATGTGGGGCCCGTTTTCGCGTCTATTTTTAAAGGTGACCAAAACATGATATACATACCCAACCTTTGATTTTGAGAGTAACGGAGTGTACTGGACATGTTTGGCGCAAGAATACAAGTTTCAAAATCGGCACCGAACCAGTGTATTTAGTGCACCTGTGGACCTTGTTTTTGCGCCGATTTTTGAAGGTGAGCAAAACGTCATATACATACTCAAATTTGGTTTTTGGGTGTAATGGAGTGGATTGGACATGTTTGGCGCAAAAGCACATGTTTCATAATCGGCGCCCGAATAGGTGCATTAAATGCACCTGTAGGTTCGATTTTCGTGCCGATTTTTTATGATGGCGAAAATATGATATACGTACGCAAGCCTGGATTTTGGGTGTAATGGAATAGATTGGACATGTTTGGTACGAAAACACAAGTTTCAAAAGCGACACATGAACCGATGCATTTAATGCGCCTGTGGGGCCTGTTTTCGCGTCGATTTTTGAAGGTGACCGAAACAAGATATACATACCCAAACATGGTTTTTGGATGTAATGGAGTGGATTGAACATTTTTGCTCGAAAACACAAGTTTTATAATCGGCGCCCGAACCGATGCATTTAATGCACCTGTAGGGCCTGTTTTCGTGTTGATTTTTGAACGTGACCAAAGGCTGATATATCTACCCAAACCTGATTTTTGAGTGTAATGGAGTTGATTGGACATGTTTGGCGCGAAAACATAAGTTTCATAATCGACGTCGAACCGGTGCATTTAATGCACTTGTGGAGCCCGTTTTGGTGCCTTTTTTGAAGGTGACCAAAACATGATATACATACCCAAACTTTGATTTTGGGTGTAATGGAGTGGATTGGACATGTTTGGCGTGAAAGCACATGTTTCATAGTCGACGCCCGAACCGTGCATTTAATGCACGTGTAGGGCCGATTTTCATGCCAATTTTTGAAGGTGGCCAAAACTTGATATACATACGCAAGCCTTGTTTTTGGGTGTAATGGAGTAGATTGGTCATGTTTGGCGCGAAAACCTTAGTTTCATAATCGGCACAAGAACCGGTGCATTTAATTCACCATTGAGTCCTGTTTTTGCGCCGATTTTTTAAGTTGACCAAAACAAAATATACATATCCAAATTTGGTTTATCGGTGTAATAGCGTGGATTGGACATGTTTGGCGCGAAACCACAAGTTTCATAATCGGCGCTCGAACTGGTGTATTTAATGCACCTATGGAGCCCATTTTTGCATCAACTTTTTAACGTGACCAAAACTTGATATACATACTCAAACTTGGTATTTGGGTCTAATAGAGTGGATTGGACCTGTTTGGCGCAAAAACATAAGTTTCATAATCGGCGTCGAACTGGTGCATTTAATTCACCTGTGGGGCCCATTTTTTGGCCCATTTTTGAAAGGGACCAAAACATGATATATATACCCAAACCTTGTTTTTTTGGGAAATGGAGTGGATTGGACATGTTTGGTGCGAAAACACACGTTTCATAATCGACGCCCGAACCGGTGCATTTAATGCACCCTAGGGCCGATTTTCGTGCCGATTTTTGAAGGTGCCAAAATATGATATACATACGCAAGCCTGGTTTTTAGGTGTAATGGAGTAGATTGGTATGTTTGGCGCGAAAACATAAGTTTCATAATCGGCGCCCGAACCGGCGCATTTAATGCACCGATAGGGCCCATTTTCTCGCCGATTTTTGAACGTGACCAAAACATGATACACACACCCAAAATTACTTTTTGGGTGTAATGGAGTGGATTGGACCTGTTTGGCGCAAAAACACAAGTTTCATAATCGACGTCGAACCAGTGCATTTAATGCACCTGTGGGGCCCATTTTCGCGTCGATTTTTGAAGGTGACAAAAACTTGATATACATGCACAAACTTGGTTTTTGAGTGTAATGGAGCGGTTTGGATATGTTTGGAGCAAAAACACAAGTTCCATAATCGGCGTCGAACCGGTGCCTTTAATGCACCTGTGGGTCCATTTTCACGCCGATTTTTAAAGGTGAGCAAATCATGATAAATATACCCAAACTTGGTTTTTGGGTGTAATGGAGTAGATTGGGCATGTTTGGCGCAAAAACATGAGTTTCTTAATCGGCATCGAACCGGTGCATTTAATGCACTTGTGGGGCCCGTTTTCGCGCCGATTTTTGAAGGAGACCAAAACATGATATACATACCCAAACATGTTTTTTTGTGTAATGAAGTGGATTGGACATGTTTTGCTTGAAAGCACAAGTTTGATAATCGGCGCTCGAACCGGTGCTTTTAGTGCACCTGTGGGTTCCGCTTGCATGCCGATTGTTTAAGGTGACCAAAACATGATATACATAGCCATACTTTGTTTTTTGGAGTAATGGATTGGATTGGACATATTTGACGCGAAAACACATGTTTCATAATAGACGCCCGAACCGGTGCATTTAATGCACGTGTGGGGCCGATTTTCGTGCCAAATTTTGAAGGTGACCAAAACATGATATACATACGCAAGCCTGGTTTTTGGGTGTAATGGAGTAGATTGGACATGTTTGGCGCGAAAACACAAGTTTCAATATCGGCGCCCGAACCGGTGCATTTAATACACCTGTGAGGCCTGTTTTTGTGCCGATTTTTTTACGCGACCAAAACATGATATATATACGCAAACTTGATTTTTTGGTGCAATGGAGTGGATTAGACATGTTTGGCGCAAAAACACAACTTTCATAATCGGGTTCGGATAGGTGCATTTAATGCACTTGTGGTAAATGCACTTGTGGGCCATTTTTGTGTCGATTTTTAAAAGTGATCAAAACATGATATACATACCAAACCGTTGATTTTGAATGTAATGGAGTGGACTGGGCATGTTTGGCGCAAGAACACAAGTTTCAAAATCGGCACCGAATCGGTGCATTTAATGCACTTGTGGGGCCCATTTTCGCGCCGATTTTTGAACATGGCCAAAACATGATATACAGGCCCAAACCTGATTTTTGGGTGTGATGAAGTGGATTGGACATGTTTGATGCAAAAACACAAGTTTCATAATCGGGGTCGAACCGGTGCATTTAATGCACTTGTGGGGTCTATTTTCGCGTCGATTTTTGAACGTGGCCAAAACATGATATAAATAGCCAAAATTGGTTTTTCGGTGTAATGGAGTGGATTGGACATGTTTCGCGTAAAAATAGTTTCAAAATTGATGCCTGAACCGGTGCATTTAATGCACCTGTGGGGTCCATTTTCGCGCCGATTTTTGAACGTGGCCAAAACTTGATATACATGTACAAACCTGGTTTTTTGGTGTAATGGAGTGGTTTGGAAATGTTTGACGCAGAAACACAAGTTCCATAATCGGCGCCGAACCGGTACATTTAATGCACTTATGGGGCCGTTTTCGCGCCATTTTTTAATGTGAGCAAATCATTATATACATACCTAAACTTTGATTTTGGGTGTAATGGCGTGGACTAGACATGTTTGGCGCAAGAACACAAGTTTCAAAATTGGCACCGAACCGGTGCATTTAATGGACCTGTGGGGCCTGTTTTCGCGCCGACTTTTGACGTTGAGCAAAACATGATATACATACCCCAAACTTCGTTTTTGGGTATAATGGAGTGGACTGGACATGTTTCGCAAGAAGACACAAGTTTCATAATCGGCACCCGAACCGGTGCATTTAATGCACCTGTGAGACCTGTTTTCGCGTCGATTTTTGAACGTGACCAAAACTTGATATACATACCCAAACTTTGATTTTGGGTGTAATGGCGTGGACTGGACATGTTTGGCGCAAGAACACAAGTTTCAAAATCGGCACCGAACCGGTGCATTAAGCACTCGTGGGCCCGTTTTGGTGCCGATTTTTGACGATGACCAAAACATGATATACATGGCCAAAATTGGTTTTTCGGTGTAATGGAGTGGCCTGGACATGTTTAGCGCAAAAACATAAGTTTCATAACCGGCACCCGAACCGGTGCATTTAATGCTCCTGTGAGGCTCGTTTTCGCGTCGATTTTTGAACGTGACCAAAACTTGATATACATGCCCAAACTTGGTTTTTGGGTGTAATAGAGTGCATTGGACTTGTTTGGCGTGAAAACAAAAGTTTCATAATCGGCTTCGAACCGGTGCATTTAAGGCACTCGTGCGGCCCGTTTTGGCGCCGATTTTTGAAAGTGACCAAAACATGATATACATAGCCAAAATTGGTTTTTCGGTGTAATGGAGTGGACTGGACATGCTTGGCGCGAAAACACAAGTTTCATAATCGGCTCCCGAACAAGTGCATTTAATGCACCTGTGGGGACCGTTTTCGCTCCGATTTTTTAACGTGACCAAAAAATGATATACATACCCAAATTTGGGTTTTGAGTGTAACGGAGTAGATTGTACATGTTAGTCGCGAAAACACAAGTTTCATATTCGGCGCCGAACCGGTGCATTAATGCACCTGTGGGGCCCGTTTTCATGCCGATTTCTAAGGTGACCAAAACATGATATACATAACCAAACATTGATTTTGGGTGAAATAGAGTGGATTGGACATGTTTGGCGCAAGAACACAAGTTTCATAATCAGCACCGATCCGGTGCATTTAATGCACATGTGGGGCCTGTCTTCGCGTTGATTTTTGAAGGTGACCAAAACATTATATATATACTCAAACTTGGCTTTTTGGTGTAATGGAGTGGATTGGACATGTTTGGCGTGAAAACACAAGTTTCATAATCGACGTCCGAACTAGCGCATTTTATGCACCTGTGGGGCCCATTTTAGCGTCGATTTTTGAACGTGACCAAAACAAGATATACATGCACAAACTTAGTGTTTTGGTGTAATAGAGTGGTTTGGACATGTTTGGCGGAAAAACACAAGTTTCGTATTCGGCATCGAACCGGTGCATTTAATGCACTTGTGCGCCCGTTTTCGCGCCGATTTTTTAGGGTGACCAAAATATGATACACATACCCAAACTTTGAGTTTTGGTGTAATGAAGTGGTTTCGACATGTTTGGCGCAAGAACACAAGTTTCAAAATTGGCACCGAACCGGTGCATTTAATGCATCTGTGGGGTCTGTTTTCACGCCGATTTTTGAGGACGACCAAAACATGATATACATACCCAAACTTTGATTTTGGGTGTAATAGAGTGGATTGGACATGTTTGGCATAAGAACAAAGTTTCAAAATCGGCACCTACTCGGTGCATTTAATGCACGTATGGGGCCTATTTTCACGCCGATTTTTGAAGGTGAGCAAATCATGATATACATACCCAAACTTGGTTTTTGGTTGAAATGGAGTAGTTTGGACATGTCTGGCACAAAAACACAAGTTTCATAATCGGCGTCGACAGGTGCATTTAGTGCACTTGTGGGGCCTGTTTTCGCGCCGATTTTTTACGGTGAGCAAAACATGATATACATACCCAAACCTGGTTTTTGGGTGTAATAGAGTGGATTAGACATGTTTGGCGCGAAAACACATGTTTCATATTCGACGCCCGAACCGGTGCATTTAATGTACCTGTGACGCTGATTTTCGTGCCAATTTTTGAAGGTGGCCAAAACATTATATAGAAGCGCAAGCCTAATTTTTGGGTGTAATGAAGTAGATTGAACATTCTTGGCACGAAAACACAAGTTTTATTTTGGGCACAGGAACCGGTTCATTTAGTGCACCATTGAGGCCTGTTTTTACGCCGATTTTTGAAGTTGACCATAACATGATATACATACCGAAAATTGGTTTTTCAGATTAATAGAGTGGATTCGACATGTTTGGCACGAAAACACAAGTTTCATTATCGGCACCCAAACCGGTGGATTTAATGCACCGGTGGAGCCCAATTTCGCGTCGATTTTGAACTTGACCAAGACATGACATACATACTTAAACTTGGTTTTTGGGTGTAATGGAGTGGATAGGACCAGTTTGGCGCAAAAACACAAGTTTCATATTCGGCGTCGAACCGGTGCATTTAAGGCACTCGTGACGCCCGTTTTCGCGCTGATTTCTAAGGTGACCAAAACATGATATACGTACCCAAACAATGATTTTGGGTGTAATGGAGTGGATTGGACATGTTTGGCGCAAGAACATAAGTTTCGTAATCGGCACTGAACCGGTGCATTTAATGCACCTGTGGGGCCCGTTTTCGCGCCGATTTTTGAAAGTGACCAAAACATGATATACATACCCAAACATTGATTTTGGGTGTAATGGAGTGGATTGGACATGTTGGGCGCGAAAACACAAGTTTCATAATCGGCGCCCGAACCGGTGCATTTAATGCACCTGTGGGGCCTATTTTCGCGTCGATTTTTGAAGGTGAGCAAAACATGATATACATACCAAAACTTGGTTTTTGGGTGTAATGGTGTGGACATGACATGTTTGACGTGAAAATATATTTTTCATACTCGGCGCTCGAACCGGTGCATTTTATACACCTGTAGGGCCGATTTTCGTGCCGATTTTTGTAGGTGGCCAAAATATGATATACAAACGCAAGCTTGGATTTTGGCTGTAATTGAGTAGATTGGTCATGTTTGGTGCGAAAACACAAATTTCATAATCGACACACGATCCGGTGCTTTTAATGCGCCATTGAGGCCGGTTTATGCGCCGATTTTTGAAGGTGATCCAAACATGATATACACACCTAAAATTGGTTTTTCGATGTAATAGAGTGGATTGGACATGTTTAGCGCGAAAACACAAATTTCATAATCGGCGCTCGAACCGGTGCTTTTACTGCATCTGTGGGCCTCGTTTTCGCGCCGATTTTTGAAGGTGACCAAAACATGACATACATACTCAACCTTTGATTTTTGGTGTAATGGAGTGGATTGGGCACGTTTGGCGCAAAAACACATGTTTCATAATCAACGCCCGAACCGTTGTATTTAATGCACCCGTGGGGCCGATTTTCGTGCCAGTTTTTTAAGGTGGCCAAAACATGATATACATACGCAAGCTTTTTCGTGCCAATTTTTTAAGATGGCCAAAACATGATATACATACGCAAGCTTGGTTTTTGGGTATAACGGAGTAGATTTTACATGTTTGGTGTGAAAACTCACGTTTCATAATCGTCTCCCGAGCAGGCGCATTTAATGCTCCTGTGGGGCCCGTTTTCGCGTCGATTTTTGAACGTGACCGAAGCATGATATACACACCCAAACTTGGTTTTTGGGTGTAATAGAGTGGATTGGACATGTTTAGCGTGAAAACACAAGTTTCATAGTCGGTGTCGAACCGATGCATTTAACGCACCTTGAGGCCGTTTTCGCGCCGATTTTTGAAAGCGACGAATACATGATCTACATACGCAAAATTAGTTTTGGATGTAATGGAGTGGATTGGACAAGTTTAGCGCCAGAACACAAGTTTCATAATCTGCGTCGAGCTGGTGCATTTATTGCACCTGTGAGGTTGGTTTTCGCGTCAATTTTTTATGGTGATCAAAAAATGATATACATACCCAAACTTGGTTTTTGGGTGTAACGGAGTACACTGAACACGTTTGGTGCGAAATACAAGTTTCATAATCGACGCCCAAACTAGTGCATTTAATGCACCATAGAGGCCCGTTTTCGCGCCAATTTTTGAAGGTGACCAAAACATGATTTACATAGCCAAACTTTATTTTTGAGTGTAATGGAGTGGATTGGGCATGTTGGGCGCGAAAACACAAGTTTCATAATCGACGCCTGAACCGGTGCATTTAATGCACTTGTGGGGCCGATTTTCATGCCAATTTGTGAAGGTGGCCAAAGCATGATATACATACGCAAGCCTGGTTTTTGGGTATAACGGAGTAGATTGCACACATTTCGCGCGAAAGCATAAGTTACATAATCGTCGCCCGAGCGGGTGCATTTAATGCACTTGTGGGGCCCATTTTCACGCTGATTTTTGAAGGTGACCAAACATGATATACGTACCCAAACATTGATTTTTGATGTAATGGAGTGGATTGGACATGTTTGGCGCAAAAACATAAGTTTCAAAATCGGCACCGAACCGGTGCATTTAATGCACCTGTGCGGCCTGTTTTTGCGCTGATTTTTTTAGGTGACCAAAACATTATATACATACTTAAACCTGGCTTTTTGGTGTAATGGAGTGGATTGGACATGTTTGGTGCGAAAACATAAGTTTCATAATCGGCGTCCGAACTGGTGCAGTTTATGCAACTGTGGGGCCCATTTTTGCGTCGATTTTGGAACGTGGCCAAAACAAGATATACATGCACAAACTTAGTTTTTTGGTGTAATAGAGTGGTTTCGACATGTTGGGCGCAAAAACACAAGTTTCATATTCGGCGTAGAACCGGTGTACTTAATGCACCTGTGGGGTCTATTTTTGCGTCGATTTTTGAAGGTGACCAAAACATGATACACATACCCAAACTTTGAGTTTTGGGGTAGTGAAGTGGATTCAATATGTTTGGCGCAAGAACACAAGTTTCAAAATCGGCACCGAACCGGTGCATTTAATGCACCTGTGTGGCCTGTTTTCGCGCCGATTTTTGAAGCTGACCAAAACATTTACATACTCAAACTTGGCTTTTTGATGTAATGGAGAGGATTGTGTTTGGCGCGAAAACACAAGTTTCATAATCGGCGTCTGACCTGGTGCATTTTATGCACCTGTGGGGCCCATTTTTGCGTCGATTTTTGAATGTGGCCAAAACAAGATATACATGCACAAACTTAGTTTTTTGGAGTAATAGAGTGGTTTGGACATGTTCGACGCGAAAACACAAGTTTCATAATCGGCGTCCGAACTGGTGCATTTTATGCACCTGTGGGGTCCATTTTCGCGTCGATTTTTGAATGTGGCCAAAACAAGATATACATGCACAAACTTAGTTTTATAATCGGCACCGAACCGATGCATTTAGTGCACTTGTGGGGCCCATTTTCGCGTCGATTTTTGAACATGGCCAAAACATGATATACAGGCCCAAACTTGATTTTTGGGTGTGATGAAGTGGATTAGACATGTTTGAGGCAAAAACACAAGTTTCAAAATCGAGGTCGAACCGGTGCCTTTATTGTACCTGTGCGGCCTGTTTTCACGTTGATTTTTGAAGGTGACAAAAATATGATAGCCAAAATTGGTTTTTCGATGTAATGGAGTGGATTGGATTTGTTTGGTGCAAAAACGCAAGTTTCAAAATCGACGCCCGAACCGGTGCATTTAATGCACCTGTGCGGCCCATTTTCGCGTCGATTTTTGAACGTGGCCAAAACATGATATACATGCACAAACTTGGACTTTTGGTGTAATGGAGTGGTTCAGACATGTTTGGCGCAAAAACACAAGTTTCATAATCGACGTCGAACCGATGCATTCAAGGCACTTGTGGGCCCGTGTTCGCGCCGATTTTTTAAGGCGACCAAAACATGATATACATACCCAAATTTTGATTTTTCGTGTAATGGAGTGGATTGGACATGTTTGGCACCAGAACATAAGTTTCAAAATCGGCACGAAACTGGTGCATTTAAAGCACCTGTGCGGCCTGTTTTTGCGCTGATTTTTGAAGGTGACCAAAACATGATATACATACTCAAACTTGGGTTCTTGGTGTAATGGAGTGGATTGGACATGTTTGGTGCGAACCGGTGCATTTAATGTACTTGTGGGGCCCATTTTCGTGTCGATTTTTGAACGTGGCCAAACCATGATAAACATGCACAAACTTGGTTTTTTGGTGAAAGAGAGTGGTTTAGAATTGTTTGGCGCAAAAACACAAGTTTCAAAATCGGCGCCGAACCAGTGCATTTAATGCACTTATGGGGCCTGTTTTCGCGCCATTTTTGAATGTGAGCAAAACATTATATACATACCCAAACTTCAATTTTGGGTGTAATGGCGTGGACTGGACATGTTTGGCGCAAGAACACAAGTTTCAAAATCGGCACCGAACCGGTGTATCTAATGCACTCGTAGGCCCGTTTTGGCGCCGATTTTTGACGGTGACCAAAACATGATATACATAGCCAAAATTGGTTTTTCGGTGTAATGGAGTGGACTGGACATGTTTGGCGCGAAAACACAAGTTTCGTAATCGGCTCTCAAACAGGTGCATTTAATGCACCTGTGGGGACCGTTTTCGCTCCGATTTTTGAACGTGACCAAAACATGATATACATACCCAAATTTGGGTTTTGGGTCTAACGGAGGAGATTGGACATGTTAGTCGCCAAAACCAAACTTTCATATTCCGCGCCGAACCGATGCACTAATGCACTTATGGGGCCTGTTTTCGCGCTGATTTCTATGGTGACCAAAACATGATATACGTAACCAAACATTGATTTTGGGTGTAATGGAGTGGATTGGACATGTTTGGTACTTGAACATAAGTTTCAAAATCGGCACAACCGGTGCATTTAATGTACCTGTGCGGCTTGTTTTGGCATCGATTTTTGAAGGTGACCAAAACATGATATACATAGTTAAACTTAGTTTTTTGGTGTAATGGAGTGGATTGGACATGTTTGACGCGAAAACACAAGTTTCATAATCGGCGCACGAACTGATGCATCTAATGCACCTGTGGGGCCAGTTTTCGCGTCGATTTTTGAACGTGACCAAAACAGGATATACACACCCAAACTTGGTTTTTTGGTGTAATGGAGTGGATTGGACATGTTTGGCGTGAAAACACAAACTTTGTAATCGGCGTCGAAACGATGCATTTAACGCACCTGTGAGGCCGTTTTCGCACTGAATTTTGAAGGTGACGAACACATGATATACATACGCAAACTTGGTTTTGGATGTAATAGAGTGGACTGGACAAGTTTGGCGCGAAAACACAACTTTCAAAATCGGCACCGAACCGGCGCATTTAATGCACCTATGGGGTCGGTTTTTGAGCCAATTTTTGAAGGTGACCAAAACATGATATATATACTTAAACCTGGTTTTTAGGTGTAACGGAGTAGATTGGACATATTTGTCGTGAAAACACAAGTTTCATAATCGGCGTCGAGCCGGTGCAATTAATGCACCTGTGGGGCTGATTTTCGCGCCAATTTTTTATGGTGACCAAAACATGATATACATACCCAAACTTAGTTTTTGAGTGTAACGGAGTACAATGAACTTGTTTGGCGCGAAACACAAGTTTCATAATCGACGCCCGAACCGGTGCATTTAATGCACCATTGAGGCCCGTTTTCGCGCCGATTTTTGAAGGTGACCAAAACATGATATACATAGCCAAACTTTATTTTTGAGTGTAATGGAGTGGATTAAGCATGTTGGGCGCAAAAACACATGTTTCATAATCGACGCCTGAACCGGTGCATTTAATGCACCCGCGGGCCCGATTTTCATGCCAATTTGTGAAGGTGGCCAAAACATGATATACATACGCAAGCCTGGTTTTTGGGTATAACGGAGTCGATTGGACTTGTTTCGCGCGAAAACATAAGTTTCATAATCGGCGCCTGAGCCGCTGCATTTAATGCAGCTATAGGGCCCCGTTTTCACGCCGATTTTTGAAAGTGACCAAAACCTGATATACATACCCAAACTTTGATTTTTTGTGTAATAGGGTGAATTGGACATGTTTGGCGCAAGAACATAAGTTTCAAAATGGGCACCGAACCGGAACATAAGTTTTGAAGGTGACCGAAACAAAATATACATACTAAAACTTAGCTTTTTGGTGAAATGGAGCGGACTGGACATGTTTGGCGCGAAAACACATGTTTCGTAATCGGCGTCCTAACTGGTGTATTTTATGCACCTGTGGGGCCTATTTTCGCGTTGATTTTTGAACGTGGCCAAAACAAGATATACATGCACAAACTTAGTTTTATAATAGGCACCGAACTGGTGCATTTAATGCACTTGTGGGGCCCATTTTCGCGTCGATTTTTGAACATGGCCAAAACATGATATACAGGCCCAAACTTGATTTTTGGGTCTGATGAAGTGGACTGTACATGTTTGACGCAAAAACACTAGTTTCATAATCGAGGTCGAACCGGGCATTTAATGTACGTGTGCGGCCTGTTTTTGCGTTGATTTTTGAAGGTGACAAAAACATGATATACATACTCAAACTTGGATTTTTGGTGTAATGGAGTGGATAGGACATGTTTGGCGCGAAAACACAAGTTTCATAATCGGCGCTCGAACCGTTGCATTTAATTCACCTATGGGGCCAATTTTCGCGTCGATTTTTTAACGTGGCCAAAACATGATTTACGTAGCCAAAATTGGTTTTTCGAAGTAATGGAGTGGATTGGATTTGTTTGGTGCAAAAACACAAGTTTCAAAATCAACGTCCGAACCGGTGCATTTAATGCATCTGTGTGGCCCATTTTCGCGTCGATTTTTGAACGTGGCCAAAACATGATATACATGCACAAACTTGGTTTTTTGGTGTAATGGAGTGGTTCGAACATGTTTGGCGGAAAAACACAAGTTTCCTAATCGGCGTCGAACCGATGCATTTAAGGCACTTGTGGGCCCCTGTTCGCGCCTTTTTTTGAAGGTGACCAGAACATGATATACATACCCAAACTTTGATTTTTAGTGTAATGGAGTGGATTGGACATGTTTGGCACTGGAACATAAGTTTCAAAATCGGCACGGAACCAGTGCATTTAAGGCACCTATGCGTCCTGCTTTTGCGTCGATTTTTAAAGGTGACCAAAACATGATATACATACTCAAACTTGGGTTCTTGGTGTAAAGGAGTGGATTCGACATGTTTGGCGCGAAAACACAAGTTTCATAATCCGAGCCCGAACCGGTGCATTTAATGCACTTGTGGGGCCCATTTTTGCGTCGATTTTTGAACGTGGCCAAACCATGATAAACATGCACAAACTTAGTTTTTTGGTGAAATAGAGTGGTTTTGACTTGTTTGGCGTAAGAACACAAGTTTCAAAATCGGCACCGAACCAGTGCATTTAATGCACTCGTGAGCCCGTTTGGGCGCCGATTTTTTACGGTAACAAAAACATGATATATATAGCCAAACTTGGTTCTTTGGTGTAATGGAGTGGATTGGACATGTTTGGCGCGAAAACACAATTTTCATAATCGGCGCACGAACCGGTGCATTTATTGCACCTGTGGGGCCCGTTTTTGCGCTGATTTTTGAACGTGACCAAAACATGATATAGACACCGAAACTTAGTTTTTGGGTGTAATAGAGTGGATTGGACATGTTTGGCGCGAAAACACAAGTTTCATAATCGGCGCACAAACCGATATATTTATTGCGCCTGTGGGACCCGTTTTCGCGCCGATTTTTTATCGTGACCAAAACATGATATACACAACGAAACTTGGTTTTTGGGTGTAATAGAGTGGATTGGACATATTTTGCGCGAAAACATAAGTTTCATAATTGGCGTCGAAGTGGTGCGTTTAACGCACTTGCGGGGCCCGTTTTCGCGCCAATTTTTGAAGGTGACCAAAACATGATATACATACCCTAACTTCAATTTTTGGTGTAATGGAGTGGATTGGACATGTTTGGCACAAGAACATAAGTTTCAAAATCGGCCCCGATTCGGTGCATTTAATGCACCTGGGCGGCCAGTTTTGGCGCCGATTTTTGAAGGTGACCAAAACATGATATACAAATGCAAGCCTGTTTTTTGGGTATAACGGAGTAGATTGGACGAGTTTGGCGCGAAAACACAAGTTTTATAATCGACGCCCGAGCCGGTGTATTTAATGCACCTATGGGGCCCATTTTCACGCCGATTTTTGAACATGACCAAAGCATGATATACCTACTCAAACTTACTATTTGGGTGTAATGGAGTAGATTGGACATGTTTGGTGCAAGAACATAAGTTTCAAAAGCGGCACGGAACCGGTGCATTTAATGGACCTGTGCGGCCTGTTTTGGATTCGATTTTTGAGGTTGACCAAAACATGATATACATACTCAAACTTGGTTTTTTAGTGTAATGGAGTGGATTGGACATGTTTGGCGCGAAAACACAAGTTTCATAATCGACGTCGAACCGATGCATTTAACGCATCTTGAGGCCATTTTCGCGCCGATTTTTGAAGGCGATGAATACATGATATACATACGCAAACTTGGTTTTGATGTAATGGAGTGGATTGAACAAGTTTAGTGCAAAAACACAAGTTTCAAAATCAGCACCGAACCAGCGCATTTAATGCACCTGTGGGGTCGGTTTTCGAGCCAATTTTTGAAGGTGACCAAAACATGATATACATACTTAAACCTGGTTTTTTGCATGTAATGGAGTAGATTGGACATGTTTGCCGCGAAAACACTTGTTTCATAATCGACGCCGAACCGGTGCATTTAATGCACCATAGAGGCCCGTTTTCGCGCCGATTTTTGAAGGTGACAAAAATATAAAATACATAGAATTTTTGAGTGTAATGGAGTGGATTGGGCATGTTGGGCGCCAAAACACATGTTTCATAATCGACGTCTGAACCGGTGCATTTAATGCACCTGTGGGGCCGATTTTGATGCCAATTTGTGAAGGTGGCCAAAACATAATATACATACGAAGCCCTGGTTTTTGGGTATAACGGAGTAGATTGGACATGTTCCGCGCGAAAACATAAGTTTCATAATCGTCGCCCGAGCCGCTGCATTTTATGCACCTGTAGGGCCCATTTTAACGCCGATTTTTGAAGGTGACCAAACATGTTTGGCGCAAGAACATAAGTTTCAAAATTGGCACCAAACCGGTGCATTTAATGCACCTGTGCGGCCTGTTTTCGCGCCGATTTTTTAAGACGACCAAAACATTATTTACATACTCAAACTTGGCTTTTTGGTGAAATGGAGTGGATTGGACATGTTTGGTGCGAAAACACAAGTTTTATAATTGGCGTCCGAACTGGTGCATTTTATCCACCTGTGGAGCCCATTTTTGCGTCGATTTTTGAACGTGGCCAAAACAAGATATACATGCACAAACATAGTTTTTTGGTGTAATAGAGTGGTTTGGACATGTTTGACACAAAAACACAAGTTTCATATTCGGCGTCGAATCGGTGCATTTAATGCACTTATGAGCGCATTTTCGCGCCGATTTTTGAAGGTGACTAAAACATGATACAGATACCCAAACTTTGAGTTTTGGTGTAATGAAGTGGATTCGACATGTTTGGCGCAAGAACACAAGTTTCAAAATCGGCACCGAACCGGTGCATTTAATGCACCTGTGGGGCCTGTTTTTGCCTCGATTTTTTAGTGTGACCAAAACATGATATACATACCCAAACTTTGATTTTGGGTGGAATAGAGTTGATTGGACATGTTTGGCACAAGAACAAAGTTTCAAAATCGGCACCGACTCGATGCATTTAATGCACCTATGGGGCCTGTTTTCCCGCCGATTTTTGAAGGTGAGCAAATCATGATATACATATCCAAACTTGGTTTTTTGATGTAATGGAGTAGATTGGACATGTTTGGCACAAAAACAGAAGTTTCATAATCGGCGTCGAACCGGTGCATTTTGTGCACGTGTGGGGCCCATTTTCGCGCCGATTTTTGAAGGGGGCCAAAACATGATATACATAACCAAACTAGGTTTTCTGGTGTAATGGAGTGGATTGGACATGTTTTGCTTGAAAACACGTTCTATAATCAGCACCGAACCGATGCATTTAATGCACTTGTGGGGCCCATTTTCGCGCCAATTTTTGAACATGGCCAAAACATGATATACAAGCCCAAACTTGATTTTTGGGTATGATGAAGTGGATTGACATCTTTGACGCAAAAACACAAGTTTCATAATCGAGGTCGAACCGGTGCATTTACTGCACTTGTGGGGCTCGTTTTCGCGCTGATTTTTGAATGTGGCCAAAACATGATACACATAGCTAAAATTGGTTTTTCAGAGCAATGGGGTGGATTGGACATGTTTGGCGCGAAAACACAAGTTTCAAAATCGACGTATGAACCGGCGCATTTAATGCCCCTGTGGGGCCCCTTTTCGCGCTGATTTTTGAACGTGGCCAAAACATGATATGCATGAACAAACTTGGTTTTTTGGTGTAATGGAGTGGTTTGGATATGTTGGGCGCAAAAACACAAGTTTCATAATCGGCGTCGAACCGGTTCATTTAATGCACTTGTGGGCCCGTTTTCGCGCCGATTTTTTGAAGGGGACCAAAACATGATATTCATACCCAAACTTTGATTTTCGGTGTAATGGAGTTGATTGGACATGTTTGGCGCAAGAACGTAAGTTTCAAAACTGGCACCGAACCGGTGCTTTTAATGTACCTGTGCGGCCTGTTTTCGCGTTGATTTTTAAAGGTGACAAAAACATGATATACATACTCAAACTTGGTTTTTTGGTGTAATGGAGTGGATTGGACATGTTTGGCGCGAAAACACAAGTTTCATAATTGGCGCCCGAAGCGGTGCATTTAATGCACCTGTGGGGCCAATTTTCGCGTCGATTTTTTAAGCTGGCCAAAACATGATATACATAGCAAAAATTGGTTTTTCGATGTAATGGAGTGGATTAGACATGTTTGGCGCAAAAACACATGTTTCAAATTTGACGCCCGAACCGATGCATTTAATGCACCTGTGGGGCCCATTTTCGCGCCGATTTTTAAACGTCGCCAAGACATGATATACATGCACAAATTTGGTTTTTTGGTGTAATGGAGTGGTTCAGACATGTTTGGCGCAAAAACACATGTATCATAATCGTCGTCGAACAGATGCATTTAATGCACTTGTGCGCCCGTGTTGGCGCCGATTTTTTGACGGCGACCAAAACATGATATACATACTCAAACTTTGATTTTTGGTGTATTAGAGTGGATTAGAATGTTTGGCACCAGAACATAAGTTTCAAAACCAGCACGGAACCGGTGCATTTAATGCACCTGTGCGGCCAGTTTTTGCGCAGATTTTTAAAGCTGACCAAAACATGATATACATACTTAAACTTGGGTTTTTGGTGTAAAGGAGTGCATTGGACATGTTTGGCGCGCAAACATAAGTTCCACAATCGGAGCCCGAACCGGTGCATTTAATGCACCTGTGGGGTCCATTTTCACGTCGACTATTGAACGTGGCCAAAACATGATATACATGCACAAACTTGGTTTTTTGGTGTAATAGAGTGGTTTGGACATGTTTGGCGTAAAAACGCAAATTTCATAATCGGCGTCAAACCGGTGCATTTAATGCACTTGTGCGGCCAGTTTTGACGCCGATTTTTGAAGGTGACCAAAACATGATATACGTACGCAAGCCTAGTTCTTTGGTATAACGGAGTAGATTGGACAAATTTGGCGCGAAAATACAAGTTTCATAATCGACGCTCGAGCCGGTGCATTTAATGCACCTGTGGGGCCCATTTTAGCGCCGATTTTTGAACATGACCAAAACATGATATACATACTCAAACTTACTTTTTGTGTGTAATGGAGTGGATTGGACATGTTTGGCGCAAGAACATAAGTTTCAAAATCGGCACGGAACCGGTGCATTTAATGCACCTGTGCGGCCTGTTTTGGCGTCCATTTTTGAAGGTGACAAAAACATGATATACATACTCAAACTTGTTTTTTTGTTGTAATAGAGTGGATTGGATATGTTTGGCGCAAAAACACAAGTTTCAAAATCGACGCCCGAACCGATGCATTTAATGCATCTGTGGGGCCCATTTGGCGCCGACTTTTAAACGTCGCCAAAACATGATATACATGCACAAACTTGTTTTTTTTTGTGTAATGGAGTGGTTCAGACATGTTTGGTGCAAAAACACAAGTTTCATAATCGACGTCGAACCGATGCATTCAAGGCACTTGTGGGCCCGTGTTCGCGCCGATTTTTTAAGGCGACCAAAACATGATATACATACCCAAACTTTGATTTTTCGTGTAATGAAATGGATTGGAATGTTTGGCACCAGAACATAAGTTTCAAAATCGGCACAGAACCGGTGCATTTAATGCACCTGTGCGGCCTGTTTTCGCGTCGATTATTTAACGTGACCAAAACATGATATACATACTCAAACTTGGGTTTTTGGTGTAAAGGAGTGGATTAGACTTGTTTGGCGCGAAAACACAAGTTTCATAATCGAAGCCCGAACCGGTGCATTTAATACACCTTTGGGGCCCATTTTCATGTCGATTTTTGAACATGGCCAAAACATGATATACATGCACAAACTTGGTTTTTTCGTGTAATAGAGTGGTTTGGACATGTTTGATGTAAAAACACAAGTTTCATAATCGGCGTCGAACCGGTGCATTTAACTGTGCGGCCAGTTTTGGCGTCGATTTTTTAAGGTGACCAAAACATGATATACATACGCAAGCTTGGTTTTTGGGTATAACGGAGTAGATTGGACAAGTTTGGCGCGAAAATACATGTTTCATAATCGATGCTCGAGCCAGTGCATTTAATGCACCTATGGAGCCTATTTTCGCGTCGATTTTTGAACATGATTCGACATGATATACATACTCAAACTTACTTTTTTGGTGTAATGGAGTGGATTGGACATGTTTGGCGCCAGAACATAAGTTTCAAAAGCGACACGGAGCCGGTGCATTTAATGCACCTGTGCGGCTTGTTTTGGCGTCAATTTTTGAAGGTGACCAAAACATAATATACATACTCAAACTTGGCTTTTTGATGTAATGGAGTGGATTGGATATGTTGGGCGCGAAAACACAAGTTTCATAATTGGCGCCCGAAGCGGTTCATTTAATACACTTGTGGCGGCAATTTTCGTGTCGATCTTTTAACGTGGCCAAAACATGATATACATAGCCAAAATTGGTTTTTCTATGTAATGGAGTGAATTCGACCTGTCTGGCGCAAAAACACAAGTTTCAAAATCAACGCCCGAACTGATGCATTGAATGCACCTGTGGGGCCCATTTTCGCGCCGATTTTTAAACGTCGCCAAAACAAGATATACAAGCACAAACTTGGTTTTTTGGTGTAATGGAGTGGTTTAGACATATTGTCGCAAAAACACAGGTATCATAATCGGCGTCGAACCGATGCATTTAATGCACTTGTGGGCCTGTGTTCGCGCCAATTTTTAGAAGGCGACCAAAAAATGATATACATATTCAAACTTTGCTTTTTGGTGTAATGGAGTGGATTAGACATGTTTGGCACCAGAACATAAGTTTCAAAATCGGCACGGAACCCGTGCTTTTAATGCACATGTGCGGCCTGTTTCGCGCCGATTTTTGAAGCTGACCAAAACATAATATACATACTCAAACTTGGGTTTTTGGTGTAAAGGAGTGGATTAGACTTGTTTGGCGCGAAAACACAAGTTTAATAATCGAAGCCCGAACCGGTGCATTTAATGCACCTGTGGGGCCCATTTTCACGTCGATTTTTGAACATGACCAAAACATGATATACATGCACAAACTTGGTTTTTTCGTGTAATAGAGTGGTTTGGACATGTTTGGCGTAAAAACACAAGTTTCGTAATCGGCGTCGAACCGGTGCATTTAATGTACTTGTGGTCCCGTTTTCGCGCCGATTTTTTAAGGGGACCAAAACATGATATTCATACCCAAACTTTGATTTTTGGTGTAATGGAGTGGGTTGGACACGTTTGGCGCAAGAACATAAGTTTCAAAACAGGCACCGAACCGGTGCATTTAATGTACCTGTGCGGTCTGTTTTCGCGTTGATTTTTGAAGGTGACAAAAACATGATATACATACTCAAACTTGGTTTTTTGGTGTAATGGAGTGGATTGGACATGTTTGGTGTGAAAACACAAGTTTCATAATCGGCTCCCGAAGCGGTTCATTTAATGCACCTGTGGGGCCAACTTTCGCGTCGATTTTTTAACGTGGACAAAACATGATATACATAGCCAAAATTGGTTTTTCTATGTAATGGAGTGGATTGGACCTATTTGGCGCAAAAACACAAGTTTCAAAATCGACGCCCGAACCGATGCATTGAATGCACCTGTGGGGCCCATCTTCAAGCCGATTTTTAAACGTCGTCAAAACATGATATACATGCACAAACTTGGTTTTTTGGTGTAATGGAGTGGTTCAGACATGTTTGGCGCAAAAACACAAGTATCATAATCGGCGTCGAACCGATGCATTTAATGCACTTGTGGGCCTGTGTTCGCGCCGATTTTTAGAAGGGGACCAAAAAATGATATACATTTTGAAACTTTGCTTTTCGGCGTAATGGAGTGGATTGGACATGTTTGGCACCAGAACATAAGTTTCAAAATCGTCACGGAACCGGTGCATTTAATGCACCTGTGCGGACTGTTTTCGCGCCGATTTTTGAAGGTGACCAAAACATGATATACATACTCAAACTTGGGTTTTTGGTGTAATGCAGTGGATTGGACATGTTTGGAGCGAAAACACAAGTTTCATAATCGGAGCCCGAACCGATGCATTTAATGCACCTGTGGGGCCCATTTTCCCATCAATTTTTGAACGTTGCCAAAATATGATATACAAGCACAAACTTGTTTTTTGTGTGTAATAGAGTGGTTTGGACATGTGTGGCGTAAAAACACAAGTTTCATAATCGGCGTCGAACCAGTGCATTTAATGCACCTGTGCGACCAGTTTTGGCGCCGATTTTTGACGGTGACCAAAACATGATATACATACGCGAGTCTGATTTTTGGGTATAACAGAGTAGATTGGACAAGTTTTGCGTGAAAAACAAGTTTCATAATCGACGCCCGAGCCGGTGCATTTAACGCACATATAGGGCCCATTTTCGCTCCAATTTTTGAACAAGACCAAAACATTATATACATACTCGAACTTACTTTTTGGGTGTAATGGACTGAATTGGACATGTTTGGCGCAAGAACATAAGTTTCAAAATTGGCACAAAACCACTGTGCGGCCTGTTTTGGCGTCAATTTTTGAAGGTGACCAAAACCTGTGCGGCCTGTTTTGGCATCAATTTTTGAAGGTGACCAAAACATGATATACATACTCAAACTTGGTTTTTTGGTGTAATGGAGTGAATTCGACATGTTTGGCGCGAAATACAAGTTTCATAATCAACGCCCGAACTGGTGGATTTAATGCACCATTGAGGCCCGTTTTCGTGCCGATTTTTGAACGTGACCAAAACATGATATACACACCCAAACTTCGTTTTTGGGTGTAATGAAGTGGATTGGATATGTGTGGCGTGAAAACATAAGTTTCATAACCGGCGTCGAACCGATGCATTTAACGCACCTGTGAGGCCTTTTTCGCACCGATTTTTGAAGGCGACGAATACATGATATACATACGCAAACTTGGTTTTGGATTAATGGAGTGGAATGGACAAGTTTGGTGCGAAAACACAGCTTTCAAAATCGGCACCAAAGCGGCGCATTTAATGCACCTATGGGGATGGTTTTCGAGCCAATTTTTGAAGGTGACCAATACATGATATACATAATTAAACTTGGTTTTTGGGTGTAACGGAGTAGATTGGACATGTTTGTCACGAAAAAACAAGTTTCATAATCGGCGTCGAGTCGGTGCATTTAATGCACCTGTGGGGCTGGTTTTCGCGCCAATTTTTTATGGTGACCAAAACATGGTATATATGCCCAAACTTGGTTTTTGGGTGTAACGGAGTACACTGAACATGTTTGGAGCGAAACACAAGTTTCATAATCGACGCCTGAACCGGTGCATTTAATGCATCATTGAGGCCCGTTTTCGCGCCGATTTTTTAAGTTGACCAAAACATGATATACATAGCCAAACTTTATTTGAGTGTAACGGAGTAGATTGGACATGTTGGACGCCAAAACACATGTTTCATAATCGAGGCCTGAACCGGTGCATTTAATGCACCCGTGGAGCCGATTTTCATGCCAATTTGTGAAGGTGGCCAAAACATGATATACGTACGTAAGGTTGGTTTTTGGGTATAACGGAGTAGATTGGACATGTTTCGCGCGAAAACATATGTTTCATAGTCGGCGTTCGAGCCGATGCATTTAATGCACCTGTAGGGCCCTTTTTCACGCCGATTTTTGAAGGTGACCAAAACATGATATACATACCCAAACTTTGATTTTTGGTATAATAGATTGGATTGGACATGTTTGGTGCAAGAACATAAGTTTCAAAATCAGCACCGAACCGGTGCTTTTAATGCACCAGTGCGGCATGTTTTCGCGCCGATTTTTGAAGTTGACCAAAACATAATATACATACTCAAACTTGGCTTTTTGGTGTAATGGAGTGGATTGGACATGTTTGGCATGAAAACACAAGTTTCATAATCGGCGTCCGAAGTAGTGCATTTTATGCACCTGTGGGGCTCATTTTCGCGTCGATTTTTGAACGTGGCCAAAACAAGATATACATGCACAAACTTAGTTTTATAATTGGCACCGAACCGGTGCATTTAATGCACTTGTGGGGCCCATTTTCGCGTCGATTTTTTAACATGGCCAAAACATGATATCCTGGACCAAACTTGATTTTTGGGTGTGATGAAGTGGATTGGACATGTTTGACGCAAAAACACAAGTTTCATAATTGAGGTCGAACCGGTGCATTTAATGTACCTGTGCAGCCTGTTTTCGCATGGATTTTTGAAGGTGACAAAAACATGATATACATACTCAAACTTGGTTTTTTGGTGTAATGTAGTGAATTGGACATGTTTGGCGCGAAAACACAAGTTTTATAATCGGCGCCCGAAGCGGTGCATTTAATGCACCTGTGGGGCCAATTTTCGCGTCCATTTTTGAACGTGGCCAAAACATGATATACATGCACAAACTTGGTTTTTTGGTGTAATGGAGTGGTTCGGACATGTTTAAAGCAAAAACACAAGTTTCATAATCGGTGTCGAGCCGATGCATTTAATGCACTTGTGGGCCCGTGTTCGCGCCGATTTTTAAGGCGACCAAAAATGATATACATACCCAAACTTTGATTTTTGGTGTAATGAAGTGGATTGGACATATTTGGCTCCAGAACATAAGTTTCAAAATCGGCACGGAACCGGTGCATTTAATGCACCTGTGCGGCCTGTTTTGGCGCCGATTTTTGAAGGTGACCAAAATATGATATACATACTCAAACTTGGGTTTTTGGTTTAATGGAGTGAATTGGACATGTTTAGTGCGAAAACACAAGTTTCATAATCAGAGTCCGAACCGGTGGGTTTAATGCACCTGTGGGGCCCATTTTCGCGTCAATTTCTGAACGTGTCCAAACCATGATATACATGCACAAACTTAGTTTTTGGTGAAATAGAGTGGTTTGGACTTGTTTGGCGTAAAAACACAAGTTTCATAATCAGCGTCGAACCGGTGCATTTAATTCTCTTGTGGGCCTGTTTTCGCGTCGATTTTTGAAGGTGTCCAAAACATGATATGCATATCCAAACTTTGATTTTTGGTGTAATGGAGAGGATTAGACATGTTTGGCACAAGAACACAAGTTTCATAATCGGCGTCGAATCGGTGCATTTTATGCACTTTGGGGAGCCCATTTTCGCGCCGATTTTCGAAGGTGACCAAAACATGATACACATACCAAAACTTTGATTTTGGGTGTAATGGAGTGAATTGGACATGTTTGACGCAAAAACACAAGTTTCATTATCGGCGTCGAACCGGTGCACATAATGCACTTGCGCGGCCCGTTTTCGCGCCGATTTTTGAACGTGGACAAAACATGATATAAATAGCCAAATTTAGTTTTTTGGTGTAATAGAGTGAATTGGACATGTTTCGCGTGAAAACACGGGTTTCGAATTTGACGCCTGAACCGGTGCATTTAATGCACCGGTGGGGTCCATTTTCGCGCTGATTTTTGAACATGGCCAAAACTTGATATATATGCACAAACTTGGTTTTTTTTGGTGTAATGGAGTGGTTTGGATATGTTTGCTGCAAAAACACAAGTTTCATAATCGGCGTCGAACCGGTGCATTTAATGCACTTGTGGGCCCGTTTTCGCGTCGATTTTTTGAAGGTGGCCAAAACAAGATATACGTACCAAAACTTTGATTTTTGGTGTAATGGAGTCGATTGGACTTGGTTGGCGCATAACGTAAGTTTCAAAATTGGCTCCGAACCGGTGCATGACCTGTGCGGCCTGTTTTCGCGCCGATTTTTAAAGGTGACCAAAACATGATATACATACTCAAACTTGGTTTTTTGGTGTAATGGAGTCGATTGAACATGTTTGGAGCAAAAACACAAGTTTCATAATGGGCGTAGAACCGGTGCATTTAGTGCACTTGTGGGGCCCATTTTCGCGTCGATTTTTGAAGGGGACCAAAAGATGATTTACATACCCAAACTTAGGTTTTTGGTGTAATGGAGTGGATTGGACATAGTTGGCGCGAAAACACAAGTTTTATAATCGGCGGCCGAACCGATGCATTTAATGCACCTGCGGGGCCCGTTTTCGCGCCGACTTTTGAAGGTGACCAAAACATGATATACATAACAAAATATAGTTTTGGGGTGTGGTGGAGTGGATTGGACATATTTGGCGCAAAAACACAAGTTTCAAAATCGGCACCGAACCGGTGCATTAAATGCACCTGTGGAGCTTTTTTTCTGGGCCGATTTTTGAAGGTGACGAAAACATTATATACATACCTAAACTTGGTTTTTTGTTGTAATGGAGTGGATTGGATATGTTCGGAGTGAAAACACAAGTTTCAAAATCAGCACCGAACCGGTGCATTTAATGCACTTGTGGGGCCCATTTTCGCGCCAATTTTTGCAGGTGACCAAAATATGATATACATACTCAAAGCTGTTTTTTGGGTGTAGTGGAGTAGATTGGACATGCTGGGCGTGAAAACACAAGTTTCAAAATCGGCGCATGAACCGATGCGTTTAATGCACCATTGAGGCATGTTTTTGCGCCGATTTTTGAAGGTGACCAAAACATGATATACATAGCCAAAATTGATTGTTCGGTGTAATGGAGTGGATTGGACATGTTTAGCGCGAAAACACAAGTTTCATAATCGGCGCCCGAACCGGTGCGTTTAATGCACCTGTGGGGCCCTTTTTCGCGCGGATATTTGAACGTGACCGAAACATGATATACATACCCAAACTTGATTTTTGGGTGTAATTCAGTGGATTGGACATGTTTGGCACGAAAACAAAAGTTTCATAATCGGCTTCGAACCGGTGCATTTTAATGCACTTTTGGGCCCATTTTCGCACCGATTTTTTAAGGTGACCAAAACATGATATACATACCCAAACATTGATTTTGGGTGTAATGGAGTGGATTGGACATGTCTGGCGCTAGAACACAAGTTTTATAATCGGTGCCTGAACCAGTGCATTTAATGCACATGTGGGACCGATTTTTGAAAGTGGCTAAAACATGATTTACATACGTAAACCTCGTTTTTGGGTATAATGGAGTAGATGGGACTTGTTTGGCGCGAAAACACAAGTTTCATAATTGGCGCACGAACCGGTGCATTTAAGCACCATTGAGTCCTATTTTTGCGCCGATTTTTGAAGCTGACCAAAACATGATATACATAGCCAAAATTGGTTTTTCGGTGTAATGGAGTGGATTGGACATGTTGGGTGCGAAAAAACAAGTTTCATAATCGGCGCCCCAACCGGTGCGTTTAATGCACTTGTGGGGCCCTTTTTCGCGCGGATTTTTGAACGTGACCGAAACATGATATGCATACCCAAACTTGGACGTGCAAGAGAGAAGAACGTTCAGCTACCATGAATAACAACCGTTGGAGAGCAAGCAAATAATTCGGAAGTGAGGAATGCATGTGGCCAGCCACCAGGATGCTATTCACACACGTTTCCACTTGCATGCAGAAGAATGCCAACCATCCATGCGTCCCACTAGGTCTGGCTACTAATAAAAGTAGTGTTACAACTTCCCACTACATGTTCTCATTTATTTCTTCCAAAACTGAAACTCCACTAGTATTATATAGCCGTGTAATGGGTGACTTTAGGGGACACTTCGAATTTGCAATTTAGAAATACAACTCTTGAGTTCTTGATCCATCGTGAGTCTTGAAAGGCTTGCAAAACTTGTTCTTTCGATTCCTGAGGGAATTGTGGAACGCTGAACTGCGGTTCATCCAGTTCGTGCCTTCACGTCTATACGGCGTGATTGCGTGGGCTGTTTCGTCGGTACGTGGGAGGGTGATTGTCTCGGTAGTTCGTCGCGCAGCAGACTCGCGGTGCATTGCCTCTTCACCAGATCACGCAACGACAAGTTATCAAGATCGCTGATCCTTCGAGAAGATCGGGCCACAACAACTTGCCACACGTGCTGCATAGGCGTGTGCACATCATCTGATATCAGAGCCTCCGTTGACTCGGTAGGATCATTCTTGTCTTTGGTAGGATAGATTTTTATATACCTACAGTCCAAACAAAGCCAAATAGAAAACCTACAGCCTCTCATTTGTGCCTGATTTGTGGTTTGCATTATCGAGTTTTCAATCCGTTGAGACTTATCTAGTTGCTGAAAATTTTCTTTTCCATATGGTTCTAATTATCACCCTTGATCTGATCGTCAATTGCTT
>BCLF01000126.1:397970-416345 GCA_001602275.1 Zoysia japonica
ATAACAGGGCAGTCCATTCCACAACAAATTTTTGTCCATTTGAAATTGTTTATGGGTTTAAACCACATACGCCCATGGATCTTTTGCCTTTACCATTACAGGAACAAGTTAACTTGGATGCTGCGAAGAGATCAGACTTTATCAAGAAGCTACATGATGAGACACGAAGGAATATAGAGAAGAAATCAGCACAATATGCTAAGCAAGCGAACAAAGGTAAGAAGAAGGTTACATTCTAGCCCGGAGACCTTGTATGGTTGCATCTACGCAAGGATCGATTTCCACAACAGCGCAAGAGTAAGTTATCTCCTCGGGGTGATGGTCCGTTCAAGGTTCTACACAAGATAAATGATAATGCTTACAAAATTGAGCTGCCACCTGAATATTCCAATGTGAGTTCAACATTCAATGTTAAAGACTTGCTTCCATTTATTGGTGAGCCTGAGTCGAGGACGACTCCTTCTCAAGAGGGGGAGGCTAATGAGGACATTACTAGCATCCACTCTTCTCCACTTTCTAATGAAACTGCAGCTGATATAGTGGGCCCAATTACAAGGAGTAGAGCCAAACAATTGGAGAAGGAAATCCATTCTCAGGTCAACGCTAACCTTATGGGTAATAATCAGATTAATTTAAATGAACCTGTTCTGTTGAGTATTTGTTTTAATGTTCTTAGGAATGATGGTGTGCATGAACGGATATGGGATGATGATGGATTCTGTCCACCAAATATCAGCAAGGAACCAGGACGTGCAAGAGAGAAGAACGTTCAGCTACCATGAATAACAACCGTTGGAGAGCAAGCAAATAATTCGGAAGTGAGGAATGCATGCGGCCAGCCACCAGGATGCTATTCACACACGTTTCCACTTGCATGCAGAAGAATGCCAACCATCCATGCGTCCCACTAGGTCTGGCTACTAATAAAAGTATTATATAGCAGACTCGCGGTGCATTGCCTCTTCACAAGATCACGCAACGACAAGTTATCAAGATCGCTGATCCTTCGAGTAGATCAGGCCACAACAACTTGCCACACGTGCTGCATAGGCGTGTGCACATCAGAGTCCAAAGAGGTGCTCTCTGGAGTTGCTGCAGAGAAGATACCGGATAGTCTGGTGTAGCAGTCATCGGACAGTCTGGTGAGGTCAAAGTTGAAGTCCAGAGAAGATGTCTCTGGGAGTCCGATAGTGAAAGTCACTGGACAGTCCGGTGAAGGTATGCACCGAATAGTCCGGTGTCCTATGGAATAGATTCCAAAGAGGGTGTTTCCCTGGCCGAGGAGGAAGAAGGGTCACGAGACAGTCTGGTGATTGCAGAAAGCAGTCAGCTTTATGACATCACGTCCCAATAGTTGTTTCTAGGCTTGGAGCCTATTTAAACCGTGGAGGGGGGCATTTTCCAATGTGCCTGCGGTCTGAGTAGCTAGAGCAAACTTGTGAGAGGCCATAGGACACCACCAAGAGGGCACATTGCAAGATTGGAGATCTTTGGTGCTAGTAGGAGAGTGATAGGGTGCATTCATATACTTCTAGAGCTTTTAGGGCTTGAGAGGAGTGATCTTTGCCTAGTACTCTTGCTGTGGGCAGCCTAGACCGGTTAAGAGTCGGTGATCGAGCTTTCGTGAAGATTGTGAAAGATGACGCCATGTTTGTACCTGGTTTCGGGTCCCTCGCTCGAAAAAGGAGTGTCCGAGCCTTGGAGCCTTGCTGTAGCGCTTGGGTATTGTGTGCGACAGCTGGGCCGTCAGTGGCTTCACTTCGAGAGTGAAGCGTATCCTGTGAGCATCATTCCGAGAATGACGGGAGGAACCAAGACTCCGACGGGAGTGGTTCAATGAGCATTAGAGGAAGGCGCATACCCTCTGATCCTCGAAAAAAATCGCTGAGCACTCTCTATCTCACTCTCTTCACTTACTGCATTTAATTACCGTTGAGTAGTGTGATAGGTTGTTCTTTGATTCTCCTTAGTGGCTATCGTGCTAGTGCTTGCTTGTTGTTATTATCTTTCCAAGCATTGTTAGGGGTCTTGGCCTACTAGAATTGCTTAGGTTTGCTTCCGTTGTGATCGAGTCTTATAGTTTAAGTTCGTAGCAAAATTAGTGCTATAAGTCCACCGATTCAACTCTCACTTCTCGGTGTCCTTGATCCTTACAAGTGGTATCAGAGCCAAGTGCTCATTTTCGGGCTTCGCCTTGAGTAAGGACACCAAACAGGATGGAGACTCCGTCCGTATTTGATGGGGACGATTACTCGTATTGGAAGGCTTGCATGCAAGTCTACCTAGAGTCAATCAATGTAAAAGCGTGACATGTGACTAAGAAGGCTACGAATGAGAATAAGAGACTTAACCCCATTTTTATTAAATTCAATGCTAAGGCCAAGAATGCTATGTTTGTATGCATTTCTAAAAACGTCTTCTCTAGAATTAATGCATCATCTACCGCGCATAAAATATGGATACAATTGCAAAACATCTATGAGAGCTCCTCCGAGCCTAAGGAAGAGCGTTACTATATTCTTAAGAATAATATGATTCTATCACCATGCTACCAAATAAAAAAGCTAATGATGTTTATTCTCACTTGCATGTAGTGGTGGAATAGATCAACGTCTTGGGCCTCAAGGACAAAATTGATGTTGAGATCATGAGGAAGCTCTTGAGGATGTTGCCGCCAAGCTACAACTCCATCGTCATGTGTCTCTTTCAAGCCAACTTGGCTACTCTCACTATTGACGTTATGCTCGGCAAGCTCACAACCTATGAGGGATATATGTTGGCTAGCTCCATCGACTCTCAATTGCCCAAGAACCTCGCCCCTCAAGTCGATCAAGAATCTCCCAATGGCAAGAACAAGAAGAAGAAGGTGGAGGAAGATGAGGATGAGGAAAGTGACAATGAGGACGTTGCGCTCTTGATGAAAAAGCTATTTCGCAAGGATAAGCCCTCATCTTCCAAGAGGAACTCCGGGTGCTTCCGTTGTGGCAGGAAAGACTATTTTGCTAAGGAGTGTCTCAAGCCCAAGAAGGAGAGTAAGAAGGAAGCCTCCAGTGAGAGTGATGATGAAGAACGCAAGCCAAAAAAAATTCTAGAAGTTCTTTGTCAAGAAGGATAGTAAGAGTAAGGAGAAGAAGAAGTCTCTGCACAAAGCTTATATTGTTGGTGAGTGGCTCACCGATGATGATTTGGACTCTTTATCTTCTAGAGAAGAAGAGCTCGCGGATATTGCCGTGACAAGCTCCACCAATGAGCTACCGCCACCTCCACTTTGCTTGATGGCCCAAAGTTGTGAGGGCTTCATTGATGAGGATGAGGATTTTGAAGAAGAGAAGAACTATGATGATGAAGATGATGGACTGAGCTACAATGATCTTGTCCTCTTTCTTGAGAAGGCCAACAAAACCATCATCAAGAAGACCAAAAAGATCGAGGTGGTGGCCAAAGAGCATGAAGTGGCGGTATTTCGAGTTCGAGAGCTTGAGGGGCAACTCAATGCACTCAAGCATTCTCATGGTATCCTATGTGAGTATTACGAGGCTCTCAAAGAGAAGCACGTAGAGCTAAGTCAGAAGCATGAAGCATTGGTGCGCTTCCATAAAGCTCTCGATCTTGACTCTTTCTTTAACTCTCCTAAGCATTTTAATGAAGCTTCTACTTCTTGTGATCTAACCCTCTCTAAGGAGAGTACTACTCTTGAGCCATCTATTTTGAAGGACTATACGAAGCTTAAGGAGGAGAGAGGCCATGATGGATGCATTCGGGCGGCTTACTGGAGGAAGGCAATTTCAAAATGAAATCCTAAGCAAGAACCTCATCAACAACTATAATCACAAGGGATTAGGATCATATCCTTCCTCTATCAACATCATTGACAGCCAAGATGAGATACCCGAATGGATAGTCCCGCTCATGGCGGATGACTAATATTGTGAGAAGTGTTGCCTTGATGGTCACCGCTCTAAGAATTGTCCCAAGGTGAGCGAGCTTAAGATTATGCCTAACGCTAATCTTTTACATGAGGATGTGAATTACAAGATTTTTAGGGATAAAGATGGAAAAGTGAAGGCTAAGCTGCTCAGACCGCCAAATGACAAGAGGACAATGAAGAAGATTTGGGTAACCAAGGTGATCGTGGACCATGAGAGGAAGACTAAACTCTCTTGGGTTCTTAAGAAGTGAGGGGGCCTAGGTGGTGGACCGTGAAGCAAATTGAAGATTCTTGAAATCCACCACATGTTGATCGACCTACAACGCTAATCTACTCTTCAAGGAGTGATAGTTGGACAGTGGGTCAGGACAAAGTCAGAGGTAGGATTTAGAGGTTTTTGTGGCAGTCCAGATCACTCTTGGATGGATTAAGAGCCAAGCTCCGAATCTTATCTTATTGTGTCAGCTGGTCAGTGATTCTAGTAGTTGAGCTTTCAGTGACAGTTGACAGTATGGGCAGGCAGAGACAGAGTTCTGAGGAGAAAGGGAAGGGCAAGGCAGTTGAGCCCGAGAAGAAGAGGAAGAAGCAGAGGACAGGTGACCCAGAGTGGGACCGAGTCCTAGTAGCAACAGACGTTGATGTACCTCCACATAGGAGGTCAAGAGTGCTGAGGATTGGAGGTTCTGAGTCTTAGGGGGAGCTGAGGAGGTCGCCCGATAGAGAGTGGCGACCACTCCTCTTGTTGCAGAGGTGCAGCCGCGGAGAGCTCCTGTCAATAGGCAGTCGAGAACCACTAAGGGAGAGGCAGCCCAGCGGAGTTCGCAACAGAGGACACAGAGATGCCCTCATCAGAGGTCTGGGGTCTGCGAGGTGTGCACATCTAGAGCTGAGAGAGCTCACCGGGCCATGGGCAGGATTGCTGAGGTTGATGTTGACTTGTTGAAGCTAAACGGTCCGGCCATCAAGGCCAAGAGGAGAGTGGACTTCACTGCTTGGGTCCTCATTGGCAGACAAACGGACGTTGGTTAGTTTTGGACGGTTCTCCAGCGGAGGATCTATGAGGCATATAGGAGACAGCTTGCCACTAAGGGCAAGAGCTCAGTGTTTGCTGCAAACAGCCATTATTCTTTGGAGGCACTGAGCAGAGGAGCTGGGGTAGATATGAAGAAGCATATTACTTATCTTTCAGGGCTTTAAAATTTAGTCACCTAGCCCCTGAGGTATAGTGAGGAAGTGGTGATTGAGTTTTACACCTCACTATAGATCTCCCCAGACCACTCATAGCTCTGGTTTATGTATAGAGGAGAGCCACACATATTTGAGAGCACCGATGTCTTGACTGTTCGAAAGTTTATATCTTCGGAGACTCGGATCCACACTTTGGCCCATCCAGATTTCTCACCACTGTTCAGACCGTTTAGAAGGATGGAGCCGAGTGATGAGAGGATGAGTGTTGCTTTCCCACCACCTCATGGGGAGCACTACTCAAGGCACCCTCTGCGCTTTGACACACGAGGCTCATGTATTGAGAAGGATGCTTGGGAGAACGATTGTGCCACGGGCTAGCTACCGAGAACAGGTTATCATTTTACACCAGTGGCTGCTTTGCTTTCTGCTAAGGTATGAGGACTATGATACGACAGATCTTTCGCTGGCTCAGATGAAGGATGAGATCTATGAGGAGATTAGAGCACGACAGTTACCTTTTGCTCTCTACTTATGCCTGATGCTGAGGAGAGCTTGTGTGATGACTGAGGAGTACACAGTGTTGCCAGAGATTACCACCTCTTTCAGTCCAGCAGAGCCATTTGACTTTAGGGTTCTTCGAGTTTCAGCTTCTCAGAGCACCTCTAGAGGAGAGGAGACCACAACCCCGGAGGAGGTTGAGACTGAGGCTCTGGAGGGAGCACAGTCGGGAGCTAGGCGCACTGAGGCTCCAGGTCAAGCCGAGACTCTGACCTTCGGGCTACACTTGACCCTGCATTAGCTGCCAGGTTGGACGCTATTCAGGATGAGGGTATTCGCAGGATGAACCGGGAGGAGCAGGATGAGGGTATTTGCAGAGAGAGAGTCAAGTTCGAGGAGAGGATCTGACTTGAGCGCCTCCAAATTGAGGAGCACCTTCGGATAGAGAGGGAGTTAGCAAAGGAGAGGAGATGGCAGGACACGGAGTTCCATAAGAGGTCACAGCGCACTCAGTTGGAGATCACAACGGCTATTTCTTATATGTCTGTCGGCTTCGGAGCTATTGCGTTGTATCTTCAGGGGATCGGTATGCCACCTCTTCTGACGTTTCCTACGACTACGCTACCGGATCCCCTGCCTTCCCAGCTCTAGCCTAGTGCACCTCAACCTCAGTATTCTTCAGTGCCAGCCTTCACATCTGAGTTGCAGAGCCAAAGTCAGCAGCAACAGCAGCAGTTCACATTCTCTACACTACCCGCAACCTCGCTTTCACCATTTCTACCTTTTGGGGCAGCCAGCACAGTCACAACTACTGGAGAGGTCAGTGTTCTAGTAACCACTTCTCAGTTCTCTCTAGTTTTCTCGTACTCTATGTCCGTTCTTTTTGCTTCAGCTGAGTCGAGAGTGTCAGTGCCGGCATTGGAGTCAGGGACAGCAGTTGGTAGTTCTCCTCTTGCTCCGGGGGCTCTATCATTCGAGGCTACCACTGTTGTGTCAGTTTTGACAGAGCCACTGCAAGAGGCTTCAGAGACAGAGCCAGCAGCCACCACAGCCGAGCAGCCTAGAGCTTCACATGCTGATATCTTAGTTGAGACCGAATATTCACCAGAGGAGGCAGCTCAGGCCCTTGCTAGTGCCGATCAGCCAGCTTCAGTTGAGGGCAAGGAGCCATCCCCGACGTCTTCTTTAGGCTTGAGTGCATTTGACAAAATTGAGCAACCGAAAGAGGTTCAATCAGCAGCAGTTTAGCCATCAGGGGAGCAGTCCATGACCATCATTGCACCCAGCTCTTCAGCCGCGCAGGACTAGATTTTCTTAGGAGTTGGGTGAGAGACATGAGGTGTATCGTCTTGAGGGCTAGCTGTCTAGGGGAGGCCGTGAATGGGTAGATAGGGCTTTGGATTCTTATTTAACGGATTTCTTGGCTCTTCTGTGATGTTTTGATGAGCTTGTTTTCTATTCTACTTTTTTAGCTCATTGAAATGCACTTGGTTTTGATCTAACCCCGTGGATTCATTGTATTGGCTCCTAGTGCTTTATCTGTTTTACAGGTTCCATTGTGCACGTGCTCTCCTGTTCTATACTCTATCGTGCATCTTCTTTGTCTGTCCTGCGTTCTCCCTCCTTTGTCATGGGTTGGAAGTGTCACACTCCTCCTGTTCTCCCCTATTTGGTAGCTTTCTCCTAGTCCAAAAGTGAAAGTCGCCGGACAGTCCGGTGTCCTATGTAATCAATTCCAGAGAGGGTATTTCCCTGGCCGAGGAGTTGTTTCTGGGCTTGGAGCCTATTTAAACGTGGAGAGGGACATTTTTCAGTGTGCCTGTGGTCTGAGAAGCTAGAGCAAACTTGTGAGAGGCCAAGGGACACCACCAAGAGAGCACATTGCAAGATTAGAGATCTTTGGTGCTAATAGGAGAGTGATAGAGAGTATTCGTACACTTATAGAGCTTGTAGGGCTTGAGAGGAGTGATCTTTGCCTATTACTTTTGGCGTAGGCAGCCTAGAATGGCTTGGAGTAGTGATCGAGCCTTCGAGGAGATTGTGGAAGATGACGCCAAGTTTGTACGCGGGTCTGGGTCTCCCGTTTGAAAGGGACACCAAGAGGGAGCGCCCAAGTCTTGGAGGCTTGCTCTGGCGCTTGGATATTGTGTGCGACAACCGGGCCGCCGGTGACTTCACTCCAAGAGTGAAGTGTACCCTTGTGATCATCGTTCTGAGAACAACGAGAGGAACCAAAACTCCGACGGGAGTGGTTCAACGAGGATTAGGGAAAGGCGCCTACCTTTCGAGACCTCAAGAAAAATCACTGAGCATTCTCTATCTCACTCTCTTCACTTACCGCATTTACTTATCGTTGAGTAGTGTGATAGGTTGTTCTTTGATTCCCCTTGGTGGCTATCGTGCTAGAGCTTGCTTGTTGTTATTATCTTTCCACTAGCATTGTTAGGGGTCTTGACCTACTAGAATTGCTTAGGTTTGCTTCCGTTGTGATCGAGTCTTATAGTTTAAGTTCATAGCATGCTATAAGTCCACCAATTCAATCTCTGCTTCTCAGTGTACTTGATCTTTACATCCGTCGATATAACCATTGGTCATATTTGCTTTACTTGATCGATGATATGTCCTTGTTCCACCGCTAGGATTTCACTTGTACCTATTCCTCTATGGTGTAGTGACTATTTGTGTCGTGGATCATGAGAGAGGACAGGGTCAGTGGTATCCAGAGTTCTCAGTGGACGGGTTAATAGCCAAGCTCTTAATCCTATCTTGGCAGTGTTAGCTGGTCAGTTGAGCTTACAGTGACAATTGTTCTTGACTTAATACTATGGGCTGACAAAGACTTACAGCTGAGGGAAGGTCAAGAGCAAGACCGTTGAGCCTGAGAAGAAGAAGAGGTAGAGGACAGATGATCCAGATTGGGATAGAGCACTACCAGTAGCGGATGTGGATGTGCCTCCAGAGAGGAGTGCAACGCTAAGGATCCGTAGTGTAGACGGACAGGGGAGCTGAGGAGGTCAACTCGTCAGAGAGTGGCGACTGCACCCCTGATTGCTGAGGTTCAGCCGTGGAAAGCTCTTGCCAGTCGAGAACTACAGAGGGAGAGGCAGCCCAGCAGGTTTCACCATCGAGGCCACAAAGGTGTCCTCATTCCAGAGCTAGGGTCTGTGCAGTGTGCACAGTTAGAGCCGAGAGAGCTCGTCAGGCCATGACCAGAGCTGCTTCAGATTAAGGTCCCGATCATGAAGGCCAAGAGGAGAGTTGACTTTACAATTTGGGTCCCCCACAGTGTGTCATGGAGATGCTGCCAGTTTTGGACAGTTCTGCAACGGAGGATCTATGATGCTTTTCATCGCCATCTTGCCACTAAGGGCAAGAGCTTAGTGTTTGCTACTCACCAACAACGTTATTTTGAGGCACTGAGCAGAGGATCTGGGAGTGACATGAAGGAGCATATTGCATATCTACCAAGTTTGTCTAAGATGGTCACAAGGCCTTTTAGGTTTAGTGGGGAGGTTGTTCTTTAGTTCTACGCCTCCCTGTGGATCTCCCCCGATAGGTCACAGTTCTGGTTTATGTATCGAGGGGGCCACATTGTTTTCAATGATATGATGTCATATCTGCTTTGGAGCTTCTATCTTAAGAGAAATGGATTCACTCTCTGGCTCATCTAAATTTTCTACGACCCTATAGACTTTTTGGAGGGATGGAAGCGAGCGATGAGAGGATGAGTGTTACTTTCCCACCATTGCATGGGGAGCATTACTCGAGGCACCCCCTGAGGCTTACACATAAGGCGATAGTGCTTAGGGGGTTGCTAGACAGGTCTATTTCCTCGAGGCTTATACATCAGTGGCTGCTCTGTTTTCTTTTGAGGCATGAGGTGTTTGATTTGACAGATTTTCTGCTTGCCCAGATGAAGGATGTTGTATATGAGGGGATATGAGCACAACAGCTTCCATTTGCTCCTAACATATGGCTAGTGCTGAGGAGAGCTGATTTGATGAGTTAGGAGGAGTATACAGCATTGCCAGATATTACTACAATCTTCAGTCCAGCTGAGCGATCTGACTGCAAAGTTCTCTGCGTGTCTGCTTCTCAGAGCACCCCTAGTGGAGTGGAGACCACAATCCCTAAGGAGTTTGAGTACGAAGTTAAGGCTCCGAAGGGAGTCAAGCTAGGGGTTGGGAGCACTGAGGCTCCAGGTCTGGCCTAGACACCTACCTGTCGTGCTACACCACTAGCTGCTAGGCTTGATGCTATACAAGCAGGGCAGGCGGGCAGGCTGAATAGAGAATGTTTTGGCAAGAGTTTGAGAACAGGATCAGACGAGAGAGTGCCGAATTCGAGGAAAGAATCCGACTCGAGCGCCTTCAAATTGAGCAAAGGCTGAGGATGGAGAGCTTGCTAACGAGCGGAGACAACAGGACAGAGAGTTTCATGAGAGGTTGTAGCGCACTCAGTTGGAGATGGTAGTGACTAAATCTTATATGTCTGCTGGGTTTGGAGTGATTGCATTATATCTCCAGGGAATCGGTATGCCACCATCGCCTGCTTTTCCATCGACTATGCTACCAAGTCCCCTACCCTCACAGCTGCAGCCTACAGCACCACAGCCTCAGTACTCTTTCGTGCCAGCATTTACAGTCCTGCTTCAGTAGCCACAGTAGCAAAAGCCCAGTTTCAGTGCTCTGCTCATAGCTCCACTTTCACCCTTTTTACCTTTTGGAGCAGCCAACACCTCAGCGACTATCCAACGTGTCAGTGTTCTCGTTACTACATCTCAATTTTCTCCGATTTCCTCATTCTCTAGGTCAGCGCTTCTAGCTTCAACAGAGCCCAGAATCATAGTTTTGGTATTGGAGACAGGGACAGTTGTTGGTAGCTCTCCGCTTGCTGAGTTTTTTCTTTTGAAGCTACCATAGTTGAGTCAGCGTCGTCAGAGCCACCGCCAACAGTTTCTCAAGTAGAGCCAGAAGCCATCACAGCTGAGCAGCCCAGTAGTGTTGATACTGCTATCTTGGTTGAGGCAGGATACACTCCAGAGGATGCAGCTCAGGCCCTTGCCACAGCCCGATCAGATCAGCTAGCTTCAGCTGATGGCAAGGAGCCTTCTCCGACATTGTCTTCTGGTCTGAGTGCATTTGATGATACTAAGCAGCCAGAGGTGATGAGTCAGCATTAGCCGAGCCATCGCTAGAGGAGCAACCACTAGTCGTCACTACACGCGATTCTCCAACCGCACCAGCAGAAGACTAGATTTCTTCTAGTTTTAGAGTGTCTGGAATGAGATTTGGTTGTAGCATTTTTGAGAGACTAGCTATCTAGGGGGAGGCCATGGATAGGTAGTTAGGGCTTTGGATCTTTATTTGGCGGATTTCATTGGCTTTTCGTGTTATTTTTATGACCTTGTGTTTATTTGCTCGCTTTAGCTTACTGAGATACACTTGGTTTCAGGACTAACCTCCATGTTATGCTTTGTGTATGATTCTCCCTGTGATTTGATTGTCTTACAGGTTCTCTTGTGCATTGCGCTCCTTTATTATCTTTTCGTGCGCTAATCCTTGTCTACCTAACTTCCTCCACTCTATATGCTTCCTCAATGCCATCTTTTTATGTGATTAGATGACAAAGAGGGAGAGAGCTACAAACAAGAGGGGAGAGAGTTTCAAGAGGAAGACAAAGAGGGAGAACTCATAAATTTTTCAAGGGGAAGTCATCAAGGTAAAGGGTAAGTTTTTTCTTGCATCATGTATCCTTTATTTCAATTTCTTTTCATGATGCTTTCGACATGTGCTTCTTTCTTCTTTCTTTGGATATCATCTCGTGTGAGCTTGTTTGTGAGTACTATGGTAGCCATCAATCACTAAAAAGGGGAATATTATTAGCTTCATAACCTTTGAAGTCCCCTAAAAGGTATGAATGGATTTTGATGATTGAGCCCCACAGGTAACATTTGTGATTGTATTTATCATAGTTTCTATATCAACATTGTGGGCCTCCTCGATGGATGACAAAGACGATCCCAAGTCTTGGAGTATCGAGCGCTGGTGGACCAAGGCTAAGGACTAGCTAGAGATTCCATAGGATCGTCAGTACTATTAAGAGGGTCCAGTCATTCTTCTCAGGTCATACAAGTGTTAGCAGGTATAAATGCTCTTAGTTACCTAAAAATACACTGAAGATGGCAGAGGAAGCAAAGGAAGCGAAGCCGAAGTCAAGCTGAAGAAGAAGACTCAAGGTTTTAGCTTCAAGAGAGTCACCAGACACTGCCGTGAGCCAGAAGAGTTGAAGTCTAGAAGAGGTGCTTTTTAGAGTCGAAGTGAAGAAGTCACCAGACAGTTCAGTGGGTCAGTGACTGGACAGTCCAGTAAGCCTAAAGATGAAGTCAAGAATAGGTGTCTCTGAAAGTTCAAAAAAGAAGGTCACAGGACAGTCTGGTGAAGGAATGCACCGGACAGTTTAGTGTCATATGGAATGGATTCAAGAAAGGGTGTTTCTTGGTCTGCTGAAAGCTGAGTCACTAGACAGTCTAGTGGTGCACCAGACAATCTGGTGATTGGTAAAAGCAGTCAAGTTTATGACATCATATTCCAACGGTTGTTTCTGTGCTTAGATCCTATTTAAATAATGGAGGGAGACATTTTTCAGGGTGCCTGAGGTCTGAATTGTGAGAACAAACTTTTGAGAGGCCAAGGGACATCAAGGAGAGAGCACAATACAAGATTGGAGATCTTTGGTGCTAGTAGGAGAGTGAATAGGAAGATTCATATACTTCTCGAGCTTGTGAGGCTTTGAGAGGAGTGATCTTTGTCTATTACTCTTGGTTTGACGACCTAGATGGCTAGAAGTTAGTGTTCGAGCTTCCGAAAAGATTGTGGAAGATAACGCCAAGTTTGTTGAGTAGAGTTATAGGTTGCTTTACGATTCCTCTTGGTGACTATCGTGCTAGTATTTTCTTGTTGTCTTTCTCTTTACACTAGTTTTGTTAGAGGTCTTGGCCTACTAAAATTGCTAAAGTTGCTCTTGTAGTGATAAAGACTTGTAGTTTAAATTTGTAGCAAAATTAAGTTTTATAAGTCCACCGATTCAACCACCCTTCTCGGTGTCTTTGATCTTTTCACATGTAATTCTCAATGCCTTCACGTATAACAAAGCTTTCTTAGCGGCCTTCTAGTGGTCCAATACAGGAACAAATAAATCTACCAAATATCTCAATAGTAAAACCTAAGTCAGGGTGCATGCACACTTGTGCATACATAATGCTTCCGATAGTTGAAACGTAAGGATCGTTCTTATCTGATTAGCTTCATATTGATTCCTAAGAATTTTTGAATAAACCAAGCTTACTACCCTTAGTAATAAGGCAGCCGTAGCTGAACATTGGTGCATATTATACTATTGAGTACTTTCTCGATGTATGACTTTTGAGAGAGTCCTAATACACGTTTGGACCTATCTTGGTGAATTTCAATGCCCAAACCATAAGAGGCTTCACCAAGATCCTTCATGTCGTATTTGGATGATAAAATCTTTTAATATTATGACTATTGCTGCTAACTAATAGGATGTCATCCACATAAAGTAATAGGATGATATAAGAGCTCCCCTTGAACTTAGCATATATATAATTGTCCACATTATTTTTCAACGGAGTCAAAAATCTCAATGACTTCATCAAACATAGTGTACTGTTATTTGGATGCTTACTTTAATAAAAATAGATTTAGTCTACATCCCATTTGCTCTTTGCCTTCAATGGCAAAACCTTCTAACTGTGACAAATAAACATTCTCATGAAATTCTCCATTAAGCAACGTCATCCAGTCTAAACGTCCATTTGATGTAACTCCAATTCATAATGGGCCACTACAATTATAATGATTGTAAATAAATTTTTATTCGATTTTTCTTTTAGAGTCATATTTAGTTTTGTAGACCCACTTACAGTCTACTGTTTTGACTCATTCATTCGAGATTTCTACTAGGTGCCACACATCATTAGCGTTCATAGACTTTTCTTCTTCAATAGCCTCACGCCACTTATGTAAGTGCTCACTTAGCATAGCTTTCTTAAATATTTTGAAATCATCCTCCTTTTCTTTGACAACATAATCATTAGAGATGGTAAATCTTCACTCATGTGTCGATCTTATTAATGGATGAGGTTCCGCAATTTTCATAGATTGCTATTAATGTTCCGCCTGTGGCTCATTTTCAAGTGTGCCTCACCTATTATCATATCCTCATTCTAATACTCACTTATTACAGGTACATATGAACTTATAGCTCACAGCGACGTGGGGCACAGTAGACTCAGGCGCCCTCTCTTGAAATGTAACTACATTCTGAAAGGTAGGAGTAAAATAACCATGAGTCACCTATGGTAAGTCATAAGACCGTATTTCCTAAAGTTTATTACTCCCCTTGATGAGTGACCATTATATTCAAAAGGACAATGTGCTTTGTCTCAATCAAACTTAGTGGTACACTAGTTCAAGGCCCGTGCTCTGCTACTAGTAAGATAACTTAACACACAAGACAACTTAACATAATACTTGAAACAGCAATATCACATTGCACTCAAAGGAAAAGAAAATGGTACTTCAAACGAGATACTTCAAGATACTATATAATTCTAACTAAAATAGTCTACTGCCCTTCCTAACATCACTGTCTTAATGAGTAGAGAAAAGCTAAAAACGTAACACCCCTTTGTATCAGGAAACTTTCTGCCGTAATGTCATATACATATGAGAATGAGGGAATATGTTGTAAGCTGTCTGGAGCTCTAGATCAATCAATACCTATGTCTGTAATTTCAAATAATATATTCGCTTTCTGGAAACCAACCACATAGCTCATCTTCCTCTTCATAGGATTCTTGCCTGAGATGTATGTACTCGACCTGGCAGACATAGCAAAGTCCTTAAACGACCCAGGAGAAACTGGAGTGCCAGAATAATATAAAAATAACGATTAGGGTAACCAGATAATATGCGTTGCTAGGAGCTAAAAATCTTCACGTTTAACAGGTTATTATGCAGAGTAACAAGGTATTTTTCTACATAAACAATTGATTACTATAGCAGATAAAGAAAAAAAATCAACATCTACTGAATTGGCACTTGAACATTATTTCAAATTCTAAGCTAACGCCATCATATTATTATTTCAGAGGCTAAAATTAAACAAGTCTTTCTAATATCCTACCACATCACGCTTTTAAACACATTTTTTATGTGAAATATCTGGTGTACAATCGCGCTCATGGTTCATCATAAGACACAAGCTAAATTGTAGACAAATTCTTGTCAATCCCCAGCCCTTAATTACATGCACACACACTCTGCCATTTGAACACCCCTTAAAGCTTTCCGCACCGGCCACTGATACTCTGCCATTCCTGGCACCTCTCTAAGCGCATCTGAAAAAATAATAAGTTGAACTTAACACGATGTTGCTAAATTAAAATGGGCCTAAGCTTCGACAGTCCATCAGACTCAACCTTCTGCGGTGGATGGTGTCAACTTTAGTTTTCTGGTTGCCAAACCATGTTTCTAGCGATTTCGCCAAAGCAGTACATGTAATGCGTTTTTGCATCTATTGAATATCGAGCTAACTATTTTGATTTCCTAATATGAGCTCCAAACTAAATCAAATATAAGCATAGACCACACTGCAAAAAAGAAATGGTTTTACCTTTGCCCAACTCTTTTGTCTCCTCAACATGCCCCCATCAAGCAAAGCCACATGGTAAAGGCCTTCGCTGCAAGTAGTCTCTCAACCTTAGTAACATTCGAGCAAGTTGTGATTGTTAATTAAGGGAGGGACCCATATCTCAGAGGTAGTAGAATGCAAGGACAAAGCAAGAAAATTCCATGGCAAGCAGCAACTGTAAGTCTGTAACCTGTGTGCCGAGCTCCCTAGTCTGGTCAACAACATGTGCTTGCACCAAGGACCTACTGAAATGAATGGCGGAGAAGACCGATAAGAGACAGTCTACAATCAGCTCGAAGCTGTAAGATAAGTTGATAGCATTTCTCAACAGAATTAGTAACACAAGATTGAGGGAAGGAGAACCTGTGCATGGAGAATGCAATCCTGACTGGACAAAGAATATGCAGTGATTGCTTCTGCAACTTGTAGGCATGAGATACCCTACGTCCTGAGCCCTAGAATCCATAATCCATAAGATAAAATTTCTAGCGGTTATTAAAGTCAACATCCCAAAAATTAAGTGTTAAAGAAGCAACAATCTCTGATCAGATAAGGGCGCCGTTATTCTTGTGCCATTTTGGACTCACCTCTAAAGGACACTGTCCAGGGCGCAACCCATGCAGACCTCACGCAGGGTGGGGGTAGCTAAATGCCCAACTTGACTGCCCAGAAAACATTTTTCATGTTCCCCTGGCATGGAGATCACCTGTAATATCAGTTGCATTCGTAGTTATGAGTAGTCCTAATTTTTTACCATAAAAAGTTGAAGTTCCAATTCCTCAATAGTTAGATGTGAAATCACACCTCTCAACAAAGAATTATCAGGTGGCTTACCTCTCTTAAAATGGGCAAGCGCATCTAACGAGTTGCCAGACCAAGCATAATCAAATCAGCATTCTGGCAAATATGAAGGACATCGTATATAGCAGATACACCTGCTACATTAAAAATCGCAAGTAAACTTACCAGTCAGATGTCAGTTCGAAGTGTAGAACAAACAGGGCGAAATGTGTACTAGAGCACAGCACCGGCCATCTGGCCTCTCCTCGCGCTGTCCAGCGCCACCGCCGCTTGCTGTCACTGAGGGAAGAAGAAGAGGGCGTTCGCTGCCCGGCCGCCCCATGCTGCCACCGAGGATGAGGAGGAGGATGACGAAGAGGGCGCCTGCTGCTCGCGCTAAGCACGGCCACCGCCACTCGTGCTCCTCACGCCACCCCTGAGGACCGCCGCCGCTCGTGCTCCCTCGCTGCCTCGAGAACTGCCGCTGCAGATGCGGAGGAGGTAGCAGCAGGTATGTTGCACCTCTCTCCTTCGTTGCTATTCATTAGCATCCTTTATGCTCCGGTGAGGCTAGAACGCGGCAGCCGTGGCAGGATTTACCGACGGCAACAGCAGGAATGCAGTCCGGATCGACGGTGGGGGGTGGGATGCGACCGCGCCTAACCGGGAGTGGATCACGTGGGGCAGGAGACGGAGGCGGCGGCGGCGACAGTGACCATGGGTGCAGAGATGGGGCGAGCCGCGAGCCGGCGAGGATGTCGAGTGGGTCGTGGGCCCCAGCTGTCGATGCAAAGCTGATAGACGAAGCGTGGCTGTCCGATGGATATCCGACGGCTGAAATCTCAGGATTGCAGAAAGTCCAACATTTTTTTCTTGAACACGCAGAAAAGCTCTGTTTGGTTATATTGAAGAAGAAAAGATGGGAAAGAAGCCCTTGCAGATCTCTCTCACACATATACATACTCTATTTTACATTCACACCCACTATAAAACCAAAACGATTACGACTAAAGAGTCTAAGCAGCTTCAAAAACTGGGCAGTAAAGTACGAGAGACCTCTCGCCCCTGCCCAGGCTCCAAAGCTGCAACTCCTCCATAGCGTCAGCCAAACCAACTGTTGTATTGGATAAAAATCCATCAAACACACACCTATTGCCATGTTTCAAATAATCCACGCCCTTAACATAATAACCGAGCTAAGTCCACCTCTGACCTAGGCGTCTACCGCAGCTGTCACTCATTCCCACCAATCATCAAAAGATAACTCAGTAGGTTGAGACGCGATAGAGTGCAACTACAACCGATTATCCAAGAGATACAAGAATTGCGGTGTGAAAACGTAGCCAACCAAGATGTGTTGAGTAGAGATTTAGAACAGTTAAAATGATATCTAATAAAATGACAGCTTATCGCTCCAAAATTTTGTGAATTAAGAATTCTTGCTTTAACTTAGCAGCCCACACATGTAAATAATTTATATTCGATTTCCTACCAATCCATAATAATTCATAACGTGTCTTAGGGACTGATTTACAAGGAATTCAACTAATGATACGTGCGACAGTCTAATACCTTCATCTAACGCCTTCATCCACAAACTCTCTGCAATGTAATATAACTTAGCATGCACCATGTTCATTATGGTGTGATTTCTTTTGTCAGCTACATCATTTTACTGAGACTTGCCAGGAGCAAAATACTAAGTCACTATGTCATTTTCTTCTAATAACTTAGCAATAGGGAGGGGATTTGTCTATGTGGTGCATGCTCCTATAGTCTTCACATTATGCTTAGTTTCTATTAAAGATTTTAAGCTTATCAAGCGCCTCAGAAGTATCTCTTATGGGGCAAACAATGGAACGTTTACATTAAGCAACATGAATCGCTATGAGTAATTTCTAATCTTCACAAAATGCCCTTAGCTCCATCCTACTTATTGTTATTTATTTATAGTTACAATCTTTCCCTTCATACAATTAGTGCAGAGAAATTTAATTCATGAGGTAACTCTATCTAATGAGATGCCAATTCTCCCATTCGAAATATATGGCCTAACTGTAATATCAAAATTTCGCGGAAGTCTCATTACTTATATTTCTTTTGCGTAGCATCACAAACATTCATCATAGGAGAATTATTAAGGGACAATAAACAAGACTTGTCTTGCTTTTCAGCAACACCGAAACATCATGGTTATAACTAATCAAGTATTTATTGTACCCAAACTTAAAATTCATAATCATCAAATATTGAAACAGAAAATT
>BCLF01000126.1:416920-434023 GCA_001602275.1 Zoysia japonica
TGTTACCCTTCTTATCTAGCCATTTCTTGAACTCTGCACAGTCATTTCTAATGTGCCCATTACAGTGATGGCACTTAGGAACTTTCTTTATTGGAAAAGGAAGAATCAACTTTGGAAGTATCTGAAATGATCATAGGGCTTCTCATCTTTATACCATATTTTTCTTAGGATGGCGCAGCTAACCACCATCTTTATTTACCATACTGTTCCATAGGAAATGCTCTTCAATCTTAACCATGAATTATTTTGCACTCCTAGGTTCTTTAGGGAATGCATTTCTTATGGTAGGATTAATAGAGTGATTCATAATCATAATTACCACTTTATAAGATCTTTCCCACATAGTCTTATCTTTCTCATAAGCCAGTCTATTTGCGACAAGAGTCATATCATCATCCCTTCTGGCTAAGGCTCGACGGGCTTGTCCTCAAGCATAGAGCGATCATGATCCAAATTCATAAGAGCCCATATTATCTCTTCCTTCCACTTATGAATGTTAGCCCCTTCAAACTACTCAGTACCGTTTAAGTAATCAGCAATGCTCGAAGGCGTTATGGCTGAAAAGTTTGGTTAAATATGACATGAGTAAATTAATTAACAATCTGCATCACCGTTGGGCCGATGCAAATAAGCATAAATAATACTATATTGTCGTTAGGGTAGAATATATATAGTAATAAACTTATAACATTTTGCACTACCATTGGGCGAATGCAAAATAGACATAAAATAAACAATGGGCTCTGCGCATATTAAAGTCAACATTGGTCAGATATTAAATATGTGATGAAGACATCACATCATTAGATACATACAATGCTCCTCCACCTACTATAGATGGTCTAATCACAAGAGTTCATGAATGACAATTAAATTTAGAGGTGAGCACGTTCCTAAATACATATCTTCTTTCCTTTAAGAATAGGTTGCTACCTAATGATTTTATCATGATTAGGAACATTGAAGAGGGTCAAGGGAAGCATGAAGAAAGACTTGAAGATGCTCAAAATCAGCAAGGCACGTTGAACCACGGAGGAGATTCAATCTAACTCGGAGTTGAGTTGCCCCTGGGTTTCAGGAGCAGTCTGCACTAAAACGGATGCCTAAGCCGCATATGAGATCTGTTTTGGACGTTCTAGATATGATTGGTAAGCTAAGAAGATAACCTTTCCAACGGCACCGATCTCATCTCCAAATTCGACCGAAATCTACAGAAATCGTTAAAACAAGATGACGTACAGAAACTGCCCCGGGTGCTGCGATACTATCTTTTGGCCTTTGGGCCGTATATAATGCTAAGGTCCATTAATGTTAGGGTTTGCCTCTAACGTCGTCCTAAACTCTATATAAGAAGTAGACGCCATCATTAGGGTTAGATTTTGATTAGTTTTCATCTGTTATAAACAGTTTCGTCTTTTGACAGTTTGTTGGTTTTCCAACTTCGTGATTTAATTTAGATTTCGCAATTGAGTTGCATTCTTCCTTGTTTTTCTTGTGTTCTTCGATTCACAGGCTGAGATTAGCCTTCTTGACGAAGTCAATCATGTTTGCATGGTTGATAACCAGAGGAGAAGTGTTGCTGCGATTGCTAAGTTCGAATCGTGTTGATTTGAGGCCGGATCGATTGTGTATCGCATCTCCACCAAATCAAGAGTTACCACGACCTAACAAAAGATCGGGAACAATATGCACATCAATACATGACTAAACTAATCCCATACCATACACAAACATGAAATATGAATATGAAAAATGTTGCATAACCATTTGGAAAATGCAAAATTAATTAAAAAATTTAAATACAGTTAATTAATGGGCACAACACATAATCAAATCAATGTTGGTTAGAATTGATTATGTGCTTCATATTTATCCCATATTGTCCAGAAACATAAAACATAATATAATTAATTTTGCATAATGACGAGGTAAATGCAATATAAACTTAAGAATATTTAAACAATGGGCACACACATATTCAAAATCAAAGTTTGTCCGAAATTGAATATGCGTTTAAAATAATCACATAATATACAAAATATATGACATAATTTTTCTAATGGGAAGTAATCATAAACTAAAAATAAGTAAATCAATGCAATAAATTCCCAAAATGTCATAAAAATCTCTTAAATAAATTTCCTGTTGGTTCCATTTATTAGTAATATTAATAAAATTCCTGAATTTTCCTTACTTTCCTCCATTTTTCTCAAATTTCTAGCAGTTTAAACATTATCTACAATTTATAAAGAAAAACAGCTAATGGAAAAAGTTAAAGCAGAAATATATTGGGCCGCGAACAAAAATAAAATAGCGAACAGAACCAGACCATATCCGGCCTAGCCCGCTAATGCTAGTATAGAGAGGAAGAACACTGGATAGACAAAGGTTAGTGCACGATAGATAGATATAGGAAGTGCAAAGCATGAAGAAACCTGCAAAACAATCACAACACACGGAGCCATATACAATGAATCCACAGGGTTAGTCCAGAAACCAAGTGTATTCCAGTGAGCTAAAAGTGTCAAATGAAACACAAGCTCATCAAAAAAAAAACAAGGAGTCAAATAAATCGGCCAAAAAGATCCAAAGCCCTAACTACCCATCCACGGCATCCACCTAGACAGCTAGCCCTCCAAAAGCGCTACACCACACAGCTCACACCCAAACTCCTACAAGATATCTAATCCTGTGCGACTGAAGAACTTGGCGCACTGACGATCGGTGGCTGCTGGCTCGGCTGCTACTGCTGACTCATCTCCTCCAGGCTGCTCAGTATCATTGAAAGCACTCAGGCCGGAGGACGATGTCGGGGAAGACTCCTTGCCATCAAGAGTATCTGGCTGATTTGTACTGACAAGGGCCTGAGCTGCCTCCTCTGCTGTGTATCCAACCTCAACCAAGATAGCTGCATCTGTAGACACCGACTGCTCAGCTGTGGTGGCTGTGGGCTCTGCCTCTAAAGTCTCTAGTGGTGGCTCTGTCAAAACTGACTCAGCAGTGCTAGCCTCAAACGATAGAACCCTCAGAACAAGAGGAGAACTACCCACTGTTGTCTCTGACTCCAATCCGGTATAGAAACTCTGGGCTCAACTGATGCAAACAGAACCGATATGGAGTACGAGCAAACCAAGGAGAACTAAGATGAGGTGACTGGCACACTGACTCCACCGGTAGTCGCTGTCGTGCGGCTGCCCCAAAAGGTACGAACGGTGAAAACGGGGCTGAGAGCAATGTAGTGAATGTGGGTTGCTGCTACTGCAGACTCTATAGCTCAGAAGTGAATGCCGGAACTGATGAATACTGAGGCTGAGGTGCTGTAGGCTGAAGCTGTGAGGGCAGGGGATTCGGTAGCGTAGCTTTCAGAAACGCTGGCAAAGGTGGCATACCGATTCCCTAGAGATACGATGCAATAGCTCCAAATCCTACAGACATATATGATATGGCCGCTGCCATCTCCAACTGAGTGCGCGGTGACCTTGCAAAGAACTCCCTGCCCTGCTGTCTCCTTTCCTCAGCAAATTCTCACTCCATCCGAAGCCTGTTCTCAATCTAGAGGCGCTCGAGTCGGATTCTCTCCTCGAACTCGGCCCCCTCTTGACGTATAAGCTCATCCTGCTCATGCTTGAACCTCCTCTGCTCAGCCTGCTTTGCCTGAATAGCATCCAATCTGGCAGCTAAAGCAGGGTTAAGTGTGGCACGAGAGGTCGGAGTCTCGGCCTAACCTAGAGCCTCAGTGCTCCCAGCCCTCGGCTGTGCTCCCTTCGGAGCCTCAATTTCAATCTGAAGGTCCTCAAGGGATATGGTCTCCTCTCCTCCAGGGTGCTCTGCGAAGCTGACACTCTAAAAACCCTGGAGTCGGATGGCCTAGCTGGACTAAAGGAGGTGGTGATCTCTAGTAAAGCTAAATACTCCTCCTCAGTCATGACACCAGCTCTCCTCAGCATCAGACATATGTAGGGGGCAAATGGTAGCTGTCGAGCGCCTATCCCCTCATAGATGGCATCCTCCATTTGTGCTAGCAAAAGATCTAGCAAATCAAACTCCTCATGCCTCAATAGAAAACACAACAGCCACTGGTGCAAAATGATGACCCGCTCTCTGTAGCTAGCCCGAGGCATTATAGACCTCCCAATCAATGCTCTCAAAATACGAGCCTCGTGTGTCAACCGTAGAGGGTGTCTCAAGTAATGCTCCCCGTGAGGTGGGGAAAAAGCAGTACTCATCCTGTCACCGGGCTCCATCCCTCCAAAGAGTCTGAACGGCGGTGAGAAGTTCGAATGGGCTAGTGCGTGGATCTGAGTCTCTAAAGAAACAAACACTAGTGCAGCAATGACATCGGTCCTCTCGAATCTGTGTGGCTCCCCATGATACATGAACCAGAAGTATGAGCGGTCGGAGGAGATCCACAGTGAGGCATAAAACAGTAGTACAACCTCCTCACTATACCTCAACTGCTGGGTGACCAAATCTGACAAGCCAGAAAGATAAGCAATATGTCCCACCATGTCAACTCTAGCTCCTCTGTTCAGTGCCTCTATAGAACAGTGGCGATGTGCTGCAAACACTTGCCCTTAGTGGCAAACTGCCTCCTATAGGCCTCAAAGATCCTCCGCTATAGTACACTTCAGAACAGTCCAGCATCAGCATGTCTACCAGTGGAGACCCAAGCAGTGAAGTCCACTCTCGTCTTGGCCTTAATGGCCGAAACCTTGAGCTTCAACAAGTCAACCTCAACCTCTGCTACTCTGGCCATGGCCCAGCGAGCTCTCTCGGCTCCAGCTATGCAAACTGTGCAGACCCCAGACTTCTGATGAGGACACCTCTGTGACCTCGGCTGAGAAACCCTCTGGGCTGCCTCTCCTTCCACGGTTCTCGACTGCCTACTGGCAGGAGCTCTCCGCGGCAGCACCTCTTTTTCTGAAGGGGTGGTCGCCACTCTCTGTCGCGTCGACCTCCTCAGCTTCCCTTGAGTCTCAGCTTCAATCCTCAGAGCACTACTACTCCTATGTGAAGGTTCATCAACATCCGATGCTGCTAGTGCTCTGTCTCACTCAGGGTCACCTGTCCGCTGCTTCTTCTTCTTCTTTTCTAGCTCTACAGCCTTGCCCTTCCCCTTCTCTGCAGAAGGTCTCTGTCTGTCCATACTATCAACTGTCACTCTGGAAGATCCACTGAAGATTAACTAACCAGCTGACTCAGCAAGACAGGATTAAGAGCTTGGTTCTTAACATGTCCAAGAGAATATGGACTGCCACAGAAACCTCTAAACACTATCACTATCCACTGTCCTGTCCCATTGACCAACTATCACTGCACCACATAGGAATAAGATATAGCTTGTAAGCACAAAAGGTGAGTGACTCAAAATGAAGTCTTAGCGGTGGAACAAGGACGTATCACCGATCAAATAAAGTAAATAATATCAGCGGTGATATCAACGGACTAATGTCACAATTCAAATAATAACAATTAACCCAAATTGTGACACTAGCTACAGGAGATTCAATGCCATATCAAAATATGCACGAGATGACCTCAATATGACATTAAGTATAGGGAACATCAACTAGTTACTCCAATTAGCAATAAAAGAATGAATTTTTATCTCAAATATGCCAATTTCATAATTTATCAACTCTAGGGGATGTGGGGCATTCCCAATGAAATGGAAGTGATAGAATCAATACCCCGAATGAGAAATGCAGGAAATCACCGAAGAAGCACCTCAAACCACGCCCGATCACTTCAAAAACTAAAACCCTACTAAGGGTTTTGGTGGAGTTTCGAACACTTGATGACATGACTGTGCAAGCAAGAGATTTGGGCAAAAGAGTGCGAGACGGTGCGCACTGAAACGGCAAGAAGAGGCGTAAGACGACAAGGCACAGTGGCGGCGTGGCACGGTGGCAGAGCAGGCTCAGGCGGAGGCACTAGCAACGTGGGCTAGGGTAGACGCGCGTGTGCGAGGCAGTGAAGCGGCGCGAGCAGGTGGCGGTGAGCATGGAGCAGCGGCCGATGAGAACAGGGCGCAGAGGAACGCGACGGTGCGGAGGACGGCGGCGACGGTGAAAGCGATCGACGTTGGTCGGCGTTTGGCACACGGTTTTTGGAATGAGGCGAAAGAAACACGTGCGGATTAGTTAAAACCGGAATCAACAGCCCAGATTAAAAGAGAGACAATGGAATGGCTGAGATTTCACTGAAAACATTGATCACCGGATTGTTCGGTCTTATAAGATTGTCCGGAGACTCCAAAATGCTGGATTGTCCAGTGTCTGTCGAGAGCCGATTTCAGAGAAGCAACTGCTTCATCTTTCAATTATCGGACTGTCCGGTGAACTCGTCGGAATGTCCGATGACTGTCCAACTCCGCAGGTCACCTGGTTCAAAGATACAATCACCGAACAGTGAGGTGAAGGTACCGAACTGTCCGGTTACCTCAAGGAATTGCAGAACCAAAGTATTCTTTTTAGACTTCAAATGCCCTCACCAAAGAACCAAATAAACACCACACTTGTCTAGAAAGGGAACTTTCAAACACTCTTTTGCAAATAGATAACTCCCGAAGAGTTTAGTATTTTTGCAAATCACAATTAAGATCAAGCAATAAAAACCAAAGCGAGAAGGAGGCTTTAAAAAGGGAATGTATAAACCCTTGTTCACGATCCACGTAAATGAATTTAGAGACCATTAAGCACAAGGTTCAATGGACATGAAGCTCAGTTGATCTGGCTACTCTTTGTGGAGTATGTGAATCCATATGGACAATGTAGTCACTTTCTTCGTAGGGTAACACGCCTTCTCCGTGGTTCCTATATGCAATGCATGCAAACAATCTAGCTAATGCAAGAGATTTAAAGCATGCCAAGTAGATGCAAGCAAATTAAAGACATTGCATAAAGAAACCTATCCGGTGCCAAGCTTGATCCCTCTCAAGCTTATTCACCATATGCCCGCCGCTTTGCCTTGAGATAGTCAAACCACATTCTCAAGCTCTTCCCCCATGCATATAGATATCTCAAGGTGGTTAGGAACCAATCTAATTTTTTTTCCTTTTATCCTTTTACACATGATGCATCATAGCGCAAACATCTAGTCCAAAGAGGAGTCCTAAGTACCATGCAATACAAGAAAAGAAACCTACTCTACTATGTACAAGAATAAAACTTTTCAAAGAGTAGATTGGTGTTGTAGCTCGATCAACATGTGGTGGATTTTAAGAATCTTCAATAGCTTCACGGTTCACCACCTTGGCCCCTTCTCTTCTTCTTGGGAACCCAAGAGAGTTTAGTCTTCCTCTCTCGGTCCACTATCACCTTGGAGACCCAAATCTTCTTGATTGTCCTCTTGCATTTGGCGGTCTGAGCGGCTTAGCTTTCACCTTTCCATCTTTGTCCTTAAAAAGCTTGTAGTGCACATTTTCATGAAAAAGGTTAGCGTTAGGCATAATCTTAGGAACGCTCACCGTGGGACAATACTTAGAGCAGTGACCATCAAGGCAACACTTCTCACAATAATAGTCATCTACCATGAGAGAGATTATCCATTCGGGGATCTCATCTTCGTTGCCAATCATGTTGATAGAGGAAGGATATGATCCTAAGCACTTGTGATTGTGGTTGTTGATGAGGTTCTTGCTTAGAATTTTCTTTTGAATTTGCCTTCCTCTAGTAAGACGCTCAAATGCATCCATCACGGCCTCTCTCTCCTCCTTGAGCTTCGTGTATTCCTTCAAAATAGATGCTCAAGAGTAGTACTCTCCTCGGAGAGGGTTAGATCACAAGAAGTAGAAGCTTCATTTAAATGTTTAGGAGAGTTTAAGAGTCAAGATCAAGAGCTTCATGGGTGCGCACCAATGCCTCATTCTTCTCACTTAGCTCTATGTGCTTCTTCTTGAGAGACTCATAAGACTCACGTAGAACGCCATGAGAATGCTTAAGGGCATTAAGCTCACCCTCAAGCTCCCAAACTCGAAAACCGCTACTTTATGCTCCTTGGTCACCACCTCAATCTTCTTGGTCTTCTTGATGATGGTCTTATTGGCCTTCTCAAGGAAGAGGACTAGATCATTGTAGCTAGGTCTATCATCTTCATCTCATAGTCCTCCTCTTCTTCAACAAGATCATCATCTTCATCCACATAGCCCTCTCAACTTTGGGTCATCAAGCAAAAAGGTGGTGGTGGTAGCTCATTGGTGAAGCTTGTCATAGCAATACCCGCGAGCTCTTCTTCACTTAAAGAGGAAGAGTCCGAATCATCATCATCATCGGTGAGCCACTCACCAACAACAGAGACTTTTTCTTCTTGTTCTTGCTCTTCTCCTTGGTAAAGAACTTCTTTTTGAACTTCCTCGTTGGCTTGCTTTCTTCGTCTTCACTCTCACTTGTAGCTTCCTTCTTGCTCTCTTTCTTGGGCTTGGGACACTCCTTCGCAAAATAGCCTTTCTTGCCACAATTGAAGCAGTCGGAGTTTCTCTTGGAAGATGTGGGTCTTCCCTTGCGAAATAGCTTCTTCATCAAGAGCGCAAGGTCCTCATTGTCACTCTCATCATCCTCATCTTCTTTTACCTTCTTTTTTTTCTTGTTCTTGCCATTGGGAGATTCTTCAACTTGAGAGACAAAATTTTTGGGCAATTGAATGTCGGTGGAGGTCCCCAACATATATCCCTCATAGGCCATGAGCTTGCCAAGCATGACATCAATGGAGAGAGTAGCCAACTTGGCTTGAAAGAGACATGTAACGATAGAGTTGTAGCTTGACGGCAACATCCTTAAGAGCTTCCTCATGATCTCAATATCAACAATTTTATTCTTGAGGCCCAAGGCGTTGATCTCTTCCACCACTACATGCAAGCGAGAATAAACATCATTAGGTTTTTTATGTGGTAGCATGGTGATGGAATATTTGTTCTTGAGGACATAGTAACGCTCTTCCTTGGCCCCGGGGGAGCCCTCATGGATATTTAGCAATTGCAACCAAATATCATATGCAGTAGATGATGCATTGATCCTTGAAAAGACATTTTTTTGAAATGCATCCAAATATGGCATTTTTGGCCTTTGCTTTGAATTTAATGAAAATAGGATCAAGTCTCTCACTCTCATTCGTAGCATACATGGTCACATGCCACGCTTTCTCATCGATTGACTCAAGGTAGGCTTGCATATGAGCCTTCTAATAAGAGTAATCATCCCAATCGAATACAGGCGGAGTCTCCATCCCGTTCGGCATTCTTACTCAAGGCGGTGAAGCTCGAAAATGAGCACTTGGCTCTGATACCACTTGAAAGGATCAAAGACACCGAGAAGGGGTTGAATCGGTGAATTTAAAGGACTAATTTTGTTACGAACTAAAATTATAAGACTCGATCACAACGGAAGCAAACCTATGCAGTTCTATTAGGCTAAGACTCCTAACAATGCTAGTGGAACGATAAGAACAACAAGCAAGCATTAGCACGATAGCCACCAAGAGGAATCAAAAAATAACCTATCACTCTATTCAAACGGTTAGTAAATGCGGTAATTAAAGGGAGAGATATAGAGAGTGCTAAGTGATTTTTTCTCGAGGTCTCGTAAGGTAGGCGCCTTCTCCTAATCCTCGTTGAACCACTCCCGTCGAAGTCTTGGTTCCTTCTGTTGTTCTCGAAACGATGCTCACACGGGTACGCTTCACTCCTAGAGTGAAGTCATCTGCGACTTGGCTGTCGCACACAATACCCATGCGCTAAAGCAAGCCTCCAAGACTCGGTCGCTCCCTCTAGGTCTCCCTTTCGAGCGAAGGACCCAGAACCACGTACAAACTTAATGACGTCTTTCACAATCTCCTAGGAAGCTTGATCACTAACTCCTAGCCGGTCTAGGCTGCCCAAACTAAGAGTAATAGGAAAAGATCACTCCTCTCAAGCCCCACAAGCTCTAAAAGTATATGAATGCTCTCTGTCACTCTCCTACTAGCACCAAAGATCTTTAATTTTACTATATGCTCTCTTGTTGGTGTATATTGGCCTCTTACAAGTTTCCTCTAGCAGATGAGACCTCAGGCACCCAGCAAAACGTCTCTCTCCACGGTTTAAATAGGCTCCAAGCCCAGAAACAACCATTGGAACGTAATGTCAGAAAGTTGACTGCTTTATGCAATCACTGGACTATCCAGTGACCCTTTTCTCCTCCTGGCCAGTGAAACACACTCTCTGGAATCTATTCCATAAGACATCGGACTATCCGGTGCATACCTTCACCGGACTGTCCGATGACTTTCACTTTTGGAGTCCCAGAGACATCTTGTTTGGACTTCAACTTCTGGCTCATCGAACTATCCGATCATTGCACCGACGGACTGTCCGGTGACTGCTCTACCTCGACTCCAGAGAGCACCTCTCTCTGGACTGACTCCTCCAGGGCTCACCGGACTGTCCAGTGACTGCATCTTCAGCTGGACTTAGCTTCAGTCATCGACTTCGCTTCCTCTGCCATCTCCAGTGCTTTCTGAGGATCTAAGAAGCATTAATACCCTCTAACACTTGTACGACAAGAGACAAATGACCTTACCCCCTTAATAGTACCGACGGTCCTATAGACTCTCTAGCTATTTCTTAGCTTTGGTCCTCCGACGCCTGAAAACTCCTCTTCTTGGGATCGTCCTTGTCATCCACCAAGGAAGCCCAACATGTTGATGTAGAATTAGCAGGGTGAAACTTACAATCACAACTGTACCTATGGTGTTCATTCCATCACCAAAATCAATTCATGCCTTTTAGAGGACTTCAAAGGTCATGAAGCTAACAGCACCGCGTGGTCCTCTCATGGGGTAAAGCCCGCTAACCGACGGGCAGGCCATCAATTCGGCCCAGCGTAAAGACCCGCCTCACTCACAGCCATTGGATCGAGATCAACGGCCGAAATTTGTTGAAACATGAATAAAAATCCCTTTTCCCTTAACCCTAGCTCACTTCTCCTCTTCTCCTCTGAAATATTCTGTGCCGTAGATCTGAGTGGGAGAGAGAGCAGCGTGGCTGGTGGCCGACGGCCGCGCTATGCGCCTCTGCCGCACTGAGGGCCAACACCGAATCACAGTGCGTGCTCTGGCCGCTGTCTGTCACGGCTGTGTCAGCGCTATGCCCCGGCCGCTCTATGTCGCGGGCGTCTTGGCCAAGCCAGCGCACTGGCATCCTTGTGCGGGCCACATGGGCCCGGATATGCTGTTGTGTCGTCGATTGCTGTGCAGGCTGTGGCCTGCCTCATGGCCTCTGTCGCGCTGTCCGCATGGCCGTCCATGCCAGCGTGCTGCTCTTTGCATCGCCGCCTACTAATCACGCTGCTGTCCGGTGTACATAGTGAGGCGTGCTGGCCTGATGCATCGCGGGCCGAGCTCTTGCGCAGTGCTCCTGGCCATTATCCGGTGGCTACAAGTACCGCTGATCTTATGCAGTAACCGCCGACGACAATGGGCGCACAAAAGCTAAGTATTTGGGTTAGGGTTTCAATTCGGGTATTTGGGTTATTTTCTTTCGGGATTGTTTTCAATGTGACTAAATCTAGTCATTTCTTATCCAGATCGACTTCAAAAACTAATCCCGATCTTAATCATGATTAGTAGAGGCATCATTAGTATTAATTCATCACGGTTATCACTAATTGATCGCAATTAGGCATGAATAGCCAGTAAACAGGGACACTTATAGGACTAATTGATCATAGATCAACCGTAATCAACCTTAATTAGCACCCTTACAGCCTCTAATCAGGACAATTAACCTTAATTGGTCTATGACCTAGGCAGTTTGGCTCTAATTACCAAATGTAGAAACTTAGGGGCTAATTACTTCGGATCTTAAGCCTAGATTCATAACCACTCTTAATCATAATGCGGAATTTTAATGACTTACGTCCTGATCTGAAGTCCTCCACGGCGCTTGGTGCCAAGGTGGATCTGTAGTCATTCACTGGATCTAGGTGTCACCTCTCCCTTCTGGTCTTCACTTCTCTTGCCCAGTGATGTCCCCGTGTACACTGGTATGGTTGATGGCATTTGGCTTGATCCAGTGCTCTTATGATCTAACTTAAGAGTTTTGTGGGGAGGACGGAACTGCCTGAACTCATGAATTCATTGGTCTGGCCACCCCTCACCCCTTCTTATATGCACTGGAGTTGGGGCCACAACCAGAAAATAGTTCGGTGCCACAGATCATGGCACGTTGCATGGAGACTTGGCTCCAGCCCTACTGGAGACTCAGCTCCACTTCTACATGGCATGTTATCTTTAATTTTCATCCAGTATCTCTTAATTTCATGGGTTTTATCTTTAATTGCGAATTCTAATGCACTTCTTATGTTTCGCCTTGCAAATCATTATCCCAACAGTATCACCTAATATCTTTGCAGATTTATTCAGCTGGAGCAGACTGCAAAACTGAGGCATATAAACATCAATTGAAATGTTGTTAAGAGGTTGAGTTGGTTTCGGAGATTCACCAACTATTTTGATACTAACTCCATTCCAATTTTATAAGCATTTCTAAGTTTAGTCAAAGTCACATTCTATTACCTTTAACCAATAATATCTAGAATATTAAACAATTTCTAGTATAGAGTTACATGTTATGAAAGTTTGTTTCATAATGAATTTAATAACGTAATTTACATACATAAAATGTTATCAATTTTCCATTGTTAATGATCAAAGTTAAATAAGTTTGACTTTGACTAAATCGAAAAATGCTTATATTTTGGAACAGATAAAGTGTATTCTCTCTCGTTCTGAGGAAGATTGCTAGCAATAGAGCCATCTATCAAATACAGGATGAATCGATACAAAATAATAAAGTATGCTCCAGCACAAATGCTATAAATCTTTGTAAAACACATTGAGTATAATGAAACTGACCCAACATTTGGTGTAGGTTCTTAAAACTTATGAATCAACTAGTTTGGTAGTAGAACACCTAAAAGTTAGCATTTTGGGTTACCTTTTCTTGAGATCTTAGTGCTTCTTTCTTGAAATCTTATGCACATCTTCTTGGTTCTTCTGCAGGAAGCAGATCGCTCGCAGGTGGCAGTTTGGTGGTGTGTCCTGTGTCAGATCTTTGCTGGAGAAGTTGAATGCTGACACAGAAGACCGATAGTGGTATGTGTTCTTCAACTCCACAGCCAGCTTCTCTTAATCGGTAGAGTATGAGGTGATGGTTTTTCCCAAAACTTAGGTCAGTCAGTCTGAACATGGGAGCCCCTATCTTATACGCAAGAGTGGCGTTGGGACCAAGCCATTCTGTTAGGAATGACGCCCCAGGTTAGGGCATGATTAGTTGGTCATTAGGGAATCTTTGTGCACGTTGACTTGGTTGTTCTGGCCAAGACAATAAGAGCTTTGATCAATTCCAACATGCTCTCCCTTGATCAAAGGCTTACCATAATGCTTCTTTTGGCAAAAATTCATTAGCGAAGCAATGTGCTACAGCAGCGAATAAAATCCCATTGCAACGCAGCAACTCACACTATATGAATTCCACGAGAACTTATTCTTGTGGAAGATGGCTTGTACTCTTATGGTCCTTGAGTGCACTTGGTTTTCTTTTATCATTATGTGCGCGCTAATACAGAAAACAATTTGATTTCAAGATCAGTATATTGAGATCTCAACTATGAGCTGTCAGTGATCTTAGTGCTAACAATATTAAAGACAGACCCATAGAACATAATCATTATACTGAGAGATGCTCAACACTTATTACATTAAATTTATGTATTAACCTTATGTTGAATATCAAAACATAAGTAAAACTAAGACTTTGAGTAGTACTTAGTTATTACTTGATCCCGAACTCTTTCACATTGTCTAGTGTTTGGCAACCACTTGACTTGTTACTCGAATAAACTTTTGCACTCTTATAAATAATAATCTTTCGAATAACTTTCTTAGTCATAAAACATAAAAGTCTTAGCTGAACCATAGAACTTAGTATGGAACAAGATATGCCACGAATCAAAATGACACATTAGAGCATCTCTAATAGTTCCCTTAAAAAATACTCCTAAAAGGTAGCTTTTGGGGCTAGCAAAAAAAAATTTAGGGTTCATTTTAGTCACCTCCTCCAATAGCTCCCTTAAATAAAGTTTAAATTTACAACCGGTCCCACGGTTAGCTGTATGAGAGATGGGATTTGAGACCCCAAAAAGTTTTCCAGATTTAGCTCCGAAAGAAAGATTTCTGGGACGCTCGAAAGTAGAGAGGTGTTTAAGGGAGCTGTTGGAGAAGTATTTTTACACTTTTTTCTTATAATTTCATTTAGGGGAAGTTAATGGAGAGCTTTTGGACATGCTCTTAAGAGGTTAACTGGAGCCTTTTAAACTATTGCTCCCTCCTCAAAACAGAAGACACAAGACACGCTTATCACTAAAAAAAAATAAGCTCTAGTGACCATGGTACTTGGTAGCTATAAGTTAAAAATTGGTCACAATTAATCTTTAGCAACCAAGGGACTTGGTGGCATTGTGGTCACCATAGCCCCATCGCTATATACAACTAGTGACTAATATTTGAAAGCTTGGTGACTATATGTTAAGTATTAGTGACCAATCATATGTTGGTCACAATAGGCCTATAGTAGCTAGCATCTCCCTGGTTGCAAATTTATTACACTTTCTGGGTACTTCACATTGACTCGAGAGCTATTGTCACCAAAGTACTAGGAACCTTGGTGACTAAAAGAGCAAGTAGCACTAATTGAAACAACAAACAACGAAACCACATAGGTGCATATACACCACTTAATAAAAAGATGAGAACGAATGAAGATCATCAAATTCCATATTACTGCTCGTCCCATAAAGAGCTGAAATAGATACAACTAGATAGATAAAGATTCTTCACAGCTTGATGCTAAATTACATAAATGCATATCATACACTGATACATGTGGTTACTACAGCTGATGAAACCCGAAATGTCAAAAGTAGTCGAGGAGTTTACACATGAAACAATTCGTGGTTTGCTACTCCCATGGTAGATGAGCCATGACATGCCCTGTACTCCACTTCCATCATCTGTATCCCATCCCAGCTCAGCGCATGTCATCACTGTTGAGAGTTGAAGTATTTTAATATCAAGCAAATACAACTTTTTATGAATATAACTTGCATAGATCATAGTTGCATCACAGCTTCAAGCATAAATATACCAAAGACAACTATGCTAGGAATTTCTATTTTTTTTATTTGTAGAAATATGCAAGAAAAATCAAACATAAAAAAGTACTTATGGAAATATTACCTTGGAAGGGATATTTGTCATTTCAAAGTACCCACTATATTGGCGACACTCTCCCCACAATCCTTTGGACAGTGTGGAAAGAGACAAGCTAAACCTTCCTGCTGAGCAGAGGACCCATGTCGAACAAAACCTAAATATGTTGAGAAATATCGTGCCACACTCAGAGGAGTTGTTAATAAAGGAATGTTTAATAATCTAACATGGCAGCCACATAAATATTGGGTCCAAAGTTCCAAATAAATTATTATTTTGGATATATCAGGCTTGTCACATGATAATGGCAAGGTGGTTAAGGTTTAAATCATGAAAAAATTGCTAGTCAGAAAGAGAAAAAAAATACTTTTCTCACATTTATAAATGGCTCATCTTGATATATATTCTACTGATACACCTCGTCTGCAAGAACTAAGTTTTCTCATAGCAAATTCACAGGAGTTCCCTTATATCTGCTTCAAGACACTGGTCCGTTGGGTTTACTGGATTTATAATCACCACTGCCTAAACCTGAATATCATATGCAATGGAAATATTATTAGGCTGAATATGCACATATATAGATATAGATGCCTGAATTTGATATCAGCAAATATGTGCTAACTGGTGTACTTGGCAAAAACCATTTTTTATTTCTAGTCAGGCAAAATGTTAGTGATGATTTGTTTAATCTGTAAAAGTGTAGATGTGTGTCTGATCATCCTTATTTCAATTCCAGATTCAATGAGAATATTTACCGTCTATATCCCAATCCATGCATACAAAACTCAAATAGTTACAAGTTTGTATCGAATTTTGTGTTCAATAAGAAATTTGGAATAGCCAGAGGACTTGATAATGTTTCGAAGGACCTAATTTCAGTTTAAATGAACTAAGTGAACTGATGGAGTGGTGGCAAAAATACAACATGTTTAAATCCACCTAATAGGAAGTATAAAATAGTAGCTATACGACCATATCCTAACATAAATGGTATCCATGATAAACTGACAACTAATTGCGAACAATATTGCTGAATAGTAGATGACTAACGCCCTCATATTTATGCACATCAACGGTGACTCTCAATTGACAAGAGCTCAGGCACGGCTCTTTGGGCTGGTTGTCCACTGGCTGTACACCTGAGTTTTTTTTTTCAGTGGCAAAATAAGAATTCTAAAGCATTTGCTATTTTCTGTTCCAGTATTGCAGATAAGATAAATATTAGAGCTATTCCAAATGTGAAAGTTCTGAGCAAAGTGGAAAATATTAGTCCAACTCTACCTGGAGAGATGGGATAATCTACAAGATGCTAATAATAGCTAGTCAAGAATAGAAAAACTTTTCCTCACAGCAAAGAATTCCAATAAAATGAAAGAGATATACTCTTGAACAAACTGGGGACAGTGAGCAGAGCACCAAAGATTATTTACCTTGCCCATCAGATGAGCTTGTACGAGTGTCTCTACAGTGTGTAACTTGATTACATTGTCCATCAGTTACCTTGTCAATAACTGTTTCTGCAATGATGAACACAAGGCAAGGTTAAGTAATAAAATTATATAGCTCAGTATGAACAGGAACATGTACATTACTAGCACATTAATAGAACTAGCAGCCATGAAGCAGAGAACTAGCAAAAAAATACCTTGAACTTATTTGCCTCAAAATGATTACAGAGCCAAATCCAACCATTAACTAGATCATGAAAAGCATTTATTTGGACAATTCAGTGGAATTTCACAACCCATATGTGGTGTGTGTTGAGTGTCTCGCTAGGCAGCTATGGTTTCTAATAGTAGTTCTATAGTCTGATATTAGTGGAGTATCAGTGAGAAGACTAAAGAGGAACAGCTGGTA
>BCLF01000126.1:434028-444516 GCA_001602275.1 Zoysia japonica
GTTTAATTTTATTTGTAATACTGAATCTCATGAGCTGATTATGTAGCGTTATTTGCATTGGACAAATAATTGGAATCAAACAAAATTCTCCACACGAGTTGGAGTTTTAATTTCTATGACAAATCATGGAGTCAAACAAATCACCAATTGCATAGCAACAAATCACGAAGGAGCATTGAGATCAGAAATCTTACTTGGAACTGGTTGCAGAACGGGATTTGTTGGAGTTCACAAATTACAGATTTAAATGACAGCACTAAAACCTAACAAATTCCCCACACGATGGGAGACTTCTCTACCAAATCAGAGTCAAATAGAATAAAAATGCATTAAACTTGCAGATCAAACAAATCATTATCAGAAATTGCGAAGGGAAGAAGGAATTCATACATGGAATTACTAAGAGAAGAGGATTCGTTGGAGTAGGACGGACCTGCTTCCTTATTCCTGCCCGCTAGCTATTCCTCTTCCGTTGCCACTGCTCCAGGCCGTTGCGCTCCGCCTCCTGGCTGCCACGCTGCTCTGGCCTGCCGGTTGCGCTGCTCTGACCCGCTCACTGCACTGCTGCTCGAGGCTGTTTAGCTGCGCCGTGGATAAGAGCGTCGCCCTGCGCATGCCCTGATCAGGTCGTAGCCCTGCGGCCGCTCTACTCCAGCCGCCGCGCGCGCTCTGCCCCACGCCGTTGTGCCCGGTCAGGCCGCCGCCGCCGCGCTGCGCGCCTGTGCCGTGTCCCGTGTGAGGCTTCGTTTGTTTCCACGACGTGGTCAAGTTCTGTTCTGCACTTGAAGCGATTGGGTTGGGCCTCGGTTACTACAGGTCACAACATTTTTAGTCACCAAGTTAAGCTAAATATATGGTCACTAGTAGTAATTTTATGTTTTAAAGTGGGCAGATTTCTCATTGTGTCTTTTGTAACCAAGCACATTAGAAATTGATTACTAAAAGTAGCTATTTGGTCTCCAAATTAGTTGTAACTAAAAACATGGTGGCTAATTTATTGATTTCTTGTAGTGTATGTGGATCCATTTGCATATGTCTTCATTTTTTATAAATGCATCTTACGTGACTTACACGTGAACATATGATCATTCAGCATGGTGCCTATGACACTGTTTTCTTATTCAGAGGTTCAGTCCTGAATTATGCCAACTATTCTGGTTACAACCATAAAGGGTTTAGCAACATAATTATCCTTGCAAAGTGTAAATATGACAGACTGATTACCTCATAGTACTCTTATCATATTAAAAATGTTATCTCAATACTTAATCTAATCCATTTCTGGACCTATCTTGATGATCTTATAAAAAAATATATCATAAGGAAAATCATCAATATATTCTTAAAATTCAGTAATGCAATGACACTGGATAATATCTTAATGTCCTTATCATTAAACTTATGGATCCTAAATAACTGCCATTCAGTACAAACTTCTAGGCCGAGAACTTTATTTCTTTAGAGTCACGTTCAATTATGTGAACCCATAGCAGTCCACTGTTTTGACTTAATGCGGAAGGTTAGCTACTTGTGCACAATCTCAAGCACAATCTATATTGAAGGAATAAATAGTCCCATGTCATCATAATACTAAATTTGTCTGAAGCTCAATTTTCTTTAGAGCATTTATATCTCAGTGAAATATGCTAAAATTTAAAGCTGAATGTTGAACTTATATCTCATTAACAGATTTATAATGTGTAACGACCGGGATTTCTTATCTTTCGATAAGACCCGATCTCCCGTAACTTTACCAATCTCATTAGGTTGGCAAGCATGACATCACAAGCCATCAATCATGAAACCATAATAGAAACATTAACAAAGTTAAAGATAGATAAAGTTCAGCAAGATTATGCAAAATTTATTAAAGATTCATCCTCCAACGGGGTCCATCGTCACGTAGGTCGAAAATCATCTCAAAGTAGAAACATATCGAGCTAGAAATCAGCAGCGAAGCATTAGCAGAAGTATCATCAAGCCAACAAACAGTGATCCACCTCCTACACAGGTGACTCAAGCGCAGGAGCTACACCTCACGGGCTATAGGAGACGTATCAAAGTCAAAGCTCCGGTTGTCCTCTGAAAACATCATCACAAAAAACCGTGAGTATGAATACTCAGCAAACTACGTACTATATATCAACAATGTATGCATACAAGGTTAGTTTTAAGGATAAAAAGTTGGCTCAAATGCTAAATGCAAGTTTAAACATTTTATTTTAAAGATGCAAGAAGTTTTGTTTTAAAACAGCCAAATTTTACTATCTTGCCCTAGAGGGATCTCTATTATCCTAAAAGAGGTTCCATTTTAAATGCCGGTGCAACCTCTACACCCAGCCACAACTCAAAGCCTGGAGTTCAAAACATTTCAAAATAGAAGTAGAGGAAAGAAAATAACACTAATCATCATGGAAGGTCTCAGGCAATGTCCCTCCGTTAGATATGGCAATACGCATTGATTATAACTCTGCATAGTGTATGCATCTAGACCCACGCGATGTGTCACAGAGAACTACCATCGTAGTCCCAGCAGACACAGAGTTGTGAAGAGCCTGCCACTAACCATGAAGTATCTCGACCTAATATAGGGGATCGCAATCTGACCCACACTAACATAACACCACCAGTCCATGAATAAACAACTAGTCTCGATAAACCTCAAGATCAAGCTAACTGCTTATACAAAGTCGCATTGTGTGCATGTATAGCATTGGAGACATGTGACACGACGAATGGGGGAAGGCACCGTCCATCCTCAACGCCAACATCAACAACTCTCATGGAAAGATGCTAGCCCAGATCTTCCTGTTGTACCCGCGACAAGTACGTCCACACGGACTTCACAAAAGTCCACTAGCGTCTCATACTCCAGCCTACCCTCGCTAAATAGTATGTATAGAGTTATTTACAAAACTCACACTTTTGAATCACAGATCAAAAATATTTAAAAAATTCTCTTTTAAATATATAAAGCTAAGTATGGCTAAGCATAGATGTAAAGTAATAATACTAAAGTAATCCTATGGTTCATAGTTTGTGGAATGATAAATAGAAACAGCTTGAAAATATTGCTAGCATATTTTAAAACAGTTGGGATGGGAATGTTTTCAAACAAAACATGCAGATTAAAAGATTGGGTATAAAATTGGTCAAAGAACACGACTTTTCTGGTGGGCCCAGGTCGTAGTCAGGGTTTGGGTCATTGAACTATGCAGGCTCTTGGTAGTCCTCGTTGTCTCCAACTAAGCACAACAGGGAAAAAAAAAAGGTTAAGACACTAATTTACACGGCAAATTTCAATTTGAATAATTAAATTTAAATTTAAATTACAAGACTAAACGTTCCAAAAAAAGATTCCAGAAGGTATCTACGTGACGCTCTCGACAAGATGGATTTAACGGGAAGTAAACTTTGGAAACAAAATGGAATTCCCCTTGGACTCCCAAATATTGCACACACAAAGAACTTCCAAAACAAAAGGATATTCCTTTGAATAAACCTTCCTCACGTAAGCCTCCACTGAACCACGGCTGCTCAGTAATCTCAACCTTTGACCCCAAATAGAGCACAAGTTCCAAGATCCAACCTCTCTCAAAAATGAAAGCTGCACCAAAACTCCTGGTAACGCATGCTGCTCCGCTGCATGCCGCTGTATAGCACATCGGCTACCTATCCCAGATCCTCAGCAACTTACGAATACAAGCACTCTGCCGACCGACTAGCTGCCGAAAGACGAACGTGACTTCTGCTCTCAGACGCGCGTGCTACAAAAACATCAAGGTCCTCCTACCATTTACTGCAGCTAACTTGGACGAGCGTGAGAACCTCCGACGAGATCTACCAGCACAACACAACGGTCTAGCTTAAGAGAAAACGTTGCTGCTCTCACCAGGGGCTTGAATCGAAGAGATCAATACGAAGCTGCAGCACTGACCACTCGCAAGGGCGACGTCGGAGAAGTTTGGTGCCGAGCGCTCGATTTACAAAGAATGGCTGCGACTGACCGAATCCGGAGACGAGCACAAGTCAGCCATCAGTAAACAATGTAGCAGCACTTCACCAGGCAACAGAAGCGAGGTCAAAGGCCAAGATTTCACCAAGGAGATGTCAGAAGGACGTGTTAGCGATAATCTTGGTGACTCAGCACTCTGCACGACTCATCCATACCGCATGCACCGGCAGCCCAGTCTCCCTTCCTTCTAAAGACCTTGCATGGAATTAGCTACCTCACGGATGACTCTTCACTACTCGTGTACTCTGTAATCGGCTTATAAATAGGCCACTGCTCAACTATCTCTGTACTCTTACATGGTATCAGAGCCCTCATCTTGAGCTTTGACCCATTAAACTACAAGAAATATACAGACAGGTGATGTTCACAATTTGTCATAAACCGAAGAAAAATCGTCACAAAATAACATCTTTGACGAAAAATTGTTTCGTTATGTATCTCGCGTCATAAATTAACTCGAGTGACGTTTCTTATTTTTTCGTCATAGATTGATCGTCACACAGTAGCCCAGGCCTGGCTTTGGCCCAATCTTTCATGACGAATTAGATTGTCACAAACTTAATATATATCCACAAATATTTGACCTATTCAAATTTTGTTTTTTTCAGCTCACTATTCTCCGCATGGCACAACCCACATAAAACAATCTCATATATCCAATTTTCAAGAAACATTTATTAAACATTATCTCATTACATACAAAATTTATGATCCAACATGACATACAACAACATAAATTTTTATTCAGAATGAAATCAAGTCTAAGTTTCTATCTAGCACAATATACATCTAACTTGCAATATCTAATATGCCTGACTGACTTGGCACAAACTCAACTTTTACTTTGATCTCAACCTCATCATGTAACCTGCAAATGTTATAAGCACATGGTGAGTTCAACTAGTTTCATACATTCCAAAATACATAAATCAAAGCTCAATGAAAACTACTTTGCAAAGACAGAAGTGAAAATTGAACATTTTTTGGATTACTAGTCCAATGCCCGAGCTTTTCTACGAATAAGATAATTTGAATAATACCCACTTCATTATAGACAAGTAACCTTAACGTAATACCCAATCCGCTACAGGCATCGTCATATAGCAAATTGCACAAAATGCAGAGCAAACAGAGAAGAATAGAATCCAATTCAAGCTTTCAGCCTGAAATGCCCAACTCCTACTTTTTTAACGCCTTACGAGTAAATTTCTGAGGTTTGAATGAGGCTCCAATCAATATACAAGAGCCTTTGGTGAGAATGACTCCACTTCATAGTCTAATGTGTTCATGTGAACTAACTGTATGCTGATCACACCTTCTCATTATCCCAGTACATGTGCAGGAAAGAACATCAGTTAATCAGGATAGCAATACTGAACAGGAAAATACCTCTAGATCCTCATATTGTGATATTGAAACATAAAAAACAATGAAGTTCCTAAATTTTCATTGCATACAGCTTAAGACCCACTGATGCATGACACATAGGTTGCATCTGCTTTGCAAGTTGGTTTTATATTCAATTCATCATAGCTCTTAATTGGACTAAAGCTTAAATATTGATTTCTAATACAACTCATGATGTCAGAATGCAGTAAATATAAATTCAAGAAAACATCACTTGGCATTGTTTCTGGAAGCAAGATAAAACCGAGTGCTTCATTCAGTGCTCATCATCTCTGTAAGGAATAATAAAATGATAATTTTTTACAACAAAGAATCATATGGTGCAACAAAGAGAGGAGGTAAAAAGAAAAAGAAGCAAGAAATTTTGAAATCTTCACGAGCATGAGCTCCTCTGCTGTCCTTTCGAGCTTCAGCCAAACACATCAAGTCAGATCCTGAGAAAAGTTAATAAATGCAAGACTACAAGGCAAATATGATGTTTGCACATTACAAGAAAGAACATACCATACGAGCCTCCAATTGCTGAGCTTCACTTCATTGAATCTGTCATGATTGTTTCCTTCTCTAATGTCACACCCAAATTTTCCAATTTGGGGATGTGAACCTTTTTAATTATAAAAAGTAAAATTTTTAATTATTTAGATGATTTTATCTATTTCTTTAATTGTTTTTGAATTTTAAATGTATTCAAAATTTCCTTAAAAATAAAGGCTAAAATGTTTTGTTTAATAATTAACTTGCTTTAATAAAATGATTTTTATTTATTTTAAACATAGTTTATTTAATAAAAAATGAAAAGGTGTTTTCCTAAATTTGATTTTTGAAAATATGTCTTTAAAACATGATTTTATTGTGAACTTTGGTTCTAATTGGAAACTTTCAAATAAAGCAAAATGAATCTATCTCAAATTATTTTACTGTTTTGGAAATAATCTAGTAAAATGATTTTTGGTATTTAGAAGTAAGTTTTCTTTGATTTTAAAAAAAAGGTGTTGCTTCTCATAATTTGAATTTCCAAAAAGATATCTTGAAAATATTATTTTATTGTTAAATTTGGTTTTATTTGAAAAGATTTCAAATAACGCGTGAAATGAAATTATCTCAAAAATCATTCAAATAAATTTTTCTGTTGTTTATAAATAATTTGCTAAAAGAAATTATAAATAAAATGGATAAAAGAAATTATAATAAAAGATGGAAAAAAATAAAGCAAATGAACAAAAGGAAAGAAAAGATGTTCTCTCGAATTTTGGACTTTAGAAAAAAAACGTCTTAAAATCTGTTGTTTTTAGAAATGGTTCAAATACAGTAAGTTGCCTTTATCTCAAAATATATTAAACGAATTCTCTCATTTTAAAGTTTTAAATAACCTGACAAAAAATTAATTAATAAACAAATTAAAGGAAATAATAATAATAATAAAAGAAAGAAACAAAACCTCCCTGAGCCTGAATCTCTCTCACCACTCTCCCTTCTCCCCCTCACCCGCGCCTACCTCCCCTCTCCCCTTTCGGCCCAGCAAGCCCACCGCCACCCCATCTCTCCTCTCTTTCTCTCACTTCCACGTGGGCCCCACTCGTCATCCTCGACCTCCGGCCGCCTCAACCTCCAGTCGTAACTGCCGCGCGCGCCACCCTAATCCGGCCCCGATTTCTGCGGGATTTCGTCCCCTAATCGAACCCCACAACTTCCCCAACTCGGCCGCCACTTTCCCCTTCAAAAACCGCCCCCGCTGGCCCTCTCTCTTTCCCCCACCACGCCCCTAGTCTGAGCTCGCCGTCGCGCCGCCACTGCAAGCCCCCCTGACCGCCACCAACAACGTGTCGGGTTTCCTCTCGCTGCGCCGCCCCCAACCATCCATCTCCGACCGTCGCTCGTCGTCTGGTGCCACAACTCGGCGCAACCAAAGTAGCCGCTGGAGACCTCGCTGCCGCGCACCACATCTCGACCTTCTTCGACGCCGGAAAGCACCAAGGTAAAGATCCCCGCGCTCCCCTCTTCGATTTGCGCCGCTCCCCATTGAGAGCCGTGCACCAGAGCGCCATCCCTAGCCACCATGGGCGCCGCCACCTCTTGCCGCCAGCAGCCCCTGCCTAGGTGCGGCCTAATAGAGCCGTCCGATTTTGGTCCGACGGCCGAGATCAGATCAACCCCCTCCACTTACTAGATTTGATCTAAGCCGCTAGATCTTGATCCAAGCTCCGTGACGTTGCCACGTACACCTTTTAATCCGGATCATCCATTACACAATCAACGCACTAGAACAGGCCAAGTGTCCAAATTAATTCCATCCATCCTTTTTTAATATAAGGCCTGAATTAATTCCCTATTTCCAAATAAAAATAAATCAAACGTATTACTGCTCAGCATAACCTGTTAATTAAAATTAATTAGAAATTTAGGATAATTAATTTGGATTAATCTGTTAATTAGTTAATGTAATAATAAAATAACTAATAATATTATTATTTTGAAAAATAATTATAATAATTATTTAATAGTTAATTTAATAATAATTTATTTATTTATTGTTACAGAAAAGCCCATGTCGCTTACTTAAATTATAAATTAGTCCCTGCCATGTTATAGCTTTACATTTCAGTCCCTATACTTTTTTGTAATTAGTTTTTAGTCCTTAATTAATTCTAAAAATTTCAATCACGTCCTCAAAACTTAATTTTATTTATAGATTACCTCCATTAATAGTAGTAATAATGATGATAATTATAATGACAATAAATATAATAACACTATTATTAATGATAATCATAATATTAATATCATTATAGCAACAATAATAATAATATTGTTAAGGAATAATAATAATAACCCAATCCTAATTATACTAATAACTACAATAATACTTTTGATTTGATAATAAGAATTTAAATAATAATATATAATACTACTAATAGTAGTAATAATAATAATAACAACAATGTTTAATAAATATAATAATAGTAATAATATTAATATAAGAACATTATTTCTATCGATCACTAACTTTATTGAACTATAAAATAATCCCTATCAATTAATAATTCTAATTTTAAAACCTAATGTTTATTAATTAATATATGTTACTATTTTAATATAATAATTTGTACTTAAATCCTCATAAATTAATTTTAATTGCAGATTAGTCCCTAGAACCTTATAAATGCCATAACTTTTAAACCGTAACTCCAATTTAAGTGAATTTTATACCAAAACGATCGTAACAAAATAAACAATGCATTCATGACATTATCCTATTTTTTTCTCTTCTGTTGTGTATATGGTTGTGACCAAATTGTGTTTCCTTGTATGCCTGGTTGTGCGCTTAGATGAACTCGCTTCGGAGCAGCTTTATGAAGATATTCAGAATCAAGACTCCAAGATTATTTGACCAGCAATATTACTATAAAGGTAAGTTTCTTTGACCATTCTATTCCTAATTTACAAAACTTCTATCTTATAGATTGTATGCTTGTGTCAAATTGAAAGCGCACCTATTGTTAGAATTATCTAGTCTTTTCTTATTACGCTTTGTCGCACTAGTTTACCTTTTTGTTGAGTAGATTATATGCTTAGCTTGCTGTTGTTAAGATAAGTGATCTTACATAGATTTATCATTATCATACTTGCTTTATGAGTATTAATGGGTTATTTAATAGCAACATTGAAATTAGTGATTTGAGTGATATGGTTGGTGTTGGGCTGTGCGGGGGGTTACCGGCACTGTCATTTGGTATGTTATCTTACCAAATCTAAAAATCGATTCATGGAACGACCACCCATGTGCTACCGTACAACCACGAGTCAAAAATGGGTGTGGCCTGGCGAAGTAAGTGATGGAGACTAATTTTGTGCGTGTCAGCCGATGGAGCGGGAAAAGCGGGTTACGCTGAAAACTGCCTGGAGCGAGATGTGATGGGAAGGGAGGGTTACTTTCGAGAACTATTTGGCGCAAAAGGGGCCTCTCGGGTTACGGTTAGTTTTCTGAAGGGTGAAACTTCAACGGGCACGTACAAACTGGAGAAAACCATGAAAAAGCTTTGAAGTGATCTTTTGACCTTCACATCAAAGAAAGTGTGCGAGTGATCGGCTAGCACGGGTGAAATGGAGATTTTTTAGTCCATCTAGAAACAGGGAATGAATCACTTTTCGTGAGGATTATGTACAATCTCTGCATAGTTAATACTGTCACGAGCATTACATGAACCCTCACATGATTAGCAGGACTGGGTATGGTTTGGTAATCACAGTGGGAGACTGTGATTGGTCTTTATGTGGGTGTTGTAACCGGATAGGCTGTAGGCATTTTGATTTATAGGTCTTCAATATTATCACTTAGTAAATAGGTGCTTAATAGAAAGTGTGTCTCGATTGTGAGCTTTACGCAAAAGAACCATATATTGTCTTTGCCTTGTTTGTTGTCACATGTCATCTTTTTTCGCACTTGTTGAGTATATTCTGTACTCAACTTTGTCTTTATAAATGCTCAGTTGAAAAAAAAGTTTGAGAGGACATTGAAGACGTAAGAGTTGATGTCTAGGCGTGCCGTCTCTCCAGTCGACTGTCTGTGGAAGCTATGCTACGTTTGGTTTTCTTTTCTCGCTGCATTCGATAATCGTTTTCTTTTCTTTTTATATGTGATATTGTTCTGTTTTATCATTAATAAATTAACTTTATGTGCACTATACCATAACCCAGAATTAATGTCAGAAGTCTGTTATTAAAAATACACAATTAACGTTGTCTGGCCTGTAGATAAAACTTTGTAAAAGATTGTCGGTTGTTAATTTTAGTTTTAAAAAGTTCACACGTGCATTATTATTTATAACCTTTTAGCGACAGACCCAAAACCGTGACCTCGCGCGCGTCCCCGCCTCGTATTTTCCTGCCCCGCCCTCGCTGCTCTCTCTCTTTTCTTTTTCCCCTCCCGACAAGTCTCTCAAACCCCGCCGCCACAGCAGCCTCGTCGCCCGTCCACCTCGTCGCCTCAGCGACCTCGCCGCCGGCTGGCCCGCGCCTGGCGCCCCTGCACCGCGCCGCGTAGTCCGCGCTCCAGTGCGCCGCCTGAG